>RJWJ010010162.1:0-47714 GCA_004363605.1 Indri indri | reverse complement strand
TAGCTCACAGCAAACTCAAACTCCTGGGCTCAAGCGATCCTTCTGCCTCAGCCTCCCGAATAGCTGGGACTACAGGCATGCGCCACCATGCCCGGCTAATTTTTTCTATATGTTTTTAGTTGTCCGATTAGTTTCTTTATTTTTTTTTAGTAGATACAGGGTCTCGCGCTTGTTCAGGCTGGTCTTGAACTCCTGACCTCGAGCAATCCTCCCGCCTTGGTCTCCCAGAGTGCTAGGATTATAGGCATGAGCCACTGCAACCGGCCTGTAGTGTTGTCTTGACTGGTAGTTACCCAAATTAGGTCCTTTTAAGTCCTTTCCGTGATGATAAAATATACTAGCAAGTGGATTTGTCTTAAGTGTAAGAGTACTGTGTTCAAGGGGCTTTAGGCCAGGAGCTTTCCTGATGAAGTCAAGCCTATTCCTGCATTCATGCTGACTGCCTTAACACAGTTGTTAAGGGTTGTAGGGAATGTGAAAAGTATGAGAGAGTAGTTCCTGCTCTCAAAGAGCTTATAATTTTGGTATCATTACTGCAAGCTTAATTGTAGGTACTGTTTTCTTTCTGGACTTTCAGATATTTGGCAGTTACCGTGCAGTTTAGTAGTGTGAACATTGAGGGCTAATGTTTCCATGTCAAATCCTGATGATCTCCACAACTATGAAAACTAAACTATTTTCCTTCTTCCTGCACTTTCCTCCAATGCTATTTTAATGGAATTGTTTGGATTTCTTTATTGTTTTCCAATAGTGGGACACAGCGGGCCAAGAAAGATTTCGAACAATCACCTCCAGTTATTACAGGGGAGCCCATGGGATCATAGTTGTGTATGATGTGACAGATCAGGTAAGTTCCAAGAAGAGATTGTTTAAGTGACAAGGCAGGAAATTACTAAACAGATTGATTTAATTGCCTATAAGCCCTCATTATTATTTTTATGGCTGAAAACTTTGTCCACCCCCAATTATAAATGGGAATCACATCAAAACATTTTGTTTTATTTTCCGTTAGTAATAGAAAGTTAGTAATTAGTTTTACATTTGATTTCAAGGGACTCTGGTGGTATTTATTATCAACTAAATAACTTTGATCATGTAGCCAAGACACTAACATATATAGGCAAGAATTTGTAGGGAATTGCAGGTTGTTTTGGTTTATACTGTGTTCTTGGAGGTGCAGGAATTTGCCTGAAAATTAGAATTTGCCTATCATAATTGCCAAAAATAGAACTAGAGGTCTCTGCCTGTGTGGAGGATATGGTTCAGAAATAAAGGATTTGAATAGGATGAGCTATAGGAGGATTTTAGTGGGAGAGCGAGTATCTGAAGATTAGCCGTGAGAGGGCAGGGGGATGCAGAGAAGTATCTGGGACAGTGTTAAAAATGTGGTCCAAGGATTATCGCTAACTGTTCTCTTGATCTGAAACAGCTGATTTCAGGGTCCCCCCCCCCTTTTTTCTTCTATAAAGAAAAGAATAAAAGATAAACTTTGAAAATGGGAATTTATTTTTCTCGTAGCAAACGTTAACTCTCACCTCAGCTATAAAATCATAGCTAATTAGGAGATAACATAGATATTTAGATTCAGTGCCATTGGAAGCATTGGGTAAGTGATACCAACAGGAGAAAAAATGATGCTAATTGTAAAAATCTCTAGTCATTACCAAGAAATATTTTAAAATGAAAATTTTCTTCCCCTAAATATGACTGTGGAAAAGAAAACAAGTATCTTTATTAAATAACATCTTTTGACATCTCTAGTAATAACAGTAGGTCATCTTATTCATAAATCAAAATTTTTTCTAATTTCAAAACCAGGTTTTACAGTACATTTAGATTGCATCTTTCAAAATAATTGGGTTTGCCTGAGTTGTAGTTTAATATTAAGCTGTATTTCCCTTTCAAGTGAGGTATTTTCATCTCCAAGCTTTCAAGTTCTTGTTTGTCATTCATTTAGATATTTATAGTTATTTTAATATATTAGTTTACTCCTTTCCTAGCACTACAGTTGTATGGTAGCTAGAGTTGTCTCACTAGCCCTTCTTTTTTGTCCATTAGGTCAAGAAGGATGCTTATCTTTATCACTTGCTTCAGTAGAGTAGTTGTGCCCAGAACTACAGTATCATACTTTAACATGTTTGTCTTTTTAGGAGTCCTTCAATAATGTTAAACAGTGGCTGCAGGAAATAGATCGTTATGCCAGTGAAAACGTCAACAAGTTGTTGGTAGGGAACAAATGTGATCTCACCACAAAGAAAGTAGTAGACTACACAACAGCAAAGGTATGTTCAAAATTTGATTTTCAAACTGAATTTAAAGGTGTTGAATTTTAATTATGCATGGGTGTAGAGTCATACTATGGCCACAACCACCTTAACTTTTAAAAATATGTGCAGCACTAGAATACTTTGACAGTGACAATTTATGTAGTGCTTGTTTGGATCCTGTGAATTTAGTCCTTCCTCAATCTCCATTATAGATGGTAGCAATACACTAAGTGAAAAAGATTTTTCAGTGTTAATTGTGTCTTATTATTCTCTTAGGAATTTGCTGATTCCCTTGGAATTCCATTTTTGGAAACCAGTGCTAAGAACGCAACGAATGTAGAACAGTCTTTCATGACAATGGCAGCTGAGATTAAAAAGCGAATGGGTCCTGGAGCAACAGCTGGTGGCGCAGAGAAGTCCAATGTTAAAATTCAGAGCACTCCGGTCAAGCAGTCAGGTGGAGGTTGCTGCTAAAATTTGCCTCCGTCCTTTTCTCACAGCAATGAAATTTGCAATCTGAACCCAAGTGAAAAACAAAATTGCCTGAATTGTACTGTATGTAGCTGCACTACAACAGATTCTTACCGTCTCCACAAAGGTCAGAGATTGTAAATGGTCAATACTGACTTTTTTTTTATTCCCTTGACTCAAGACAGCTAACTTCATTTTCAGAACTGTTTTAAACCTTTGTGTGCTGGTTTATAAAATAATGTGTGTAATCTTTGTTGCTTTCCTGATATCAGACTGTTTCCCGTGGTTGGTTAGAATATATTTTGTTTTGATGTTTATATTGGCATGTTTAGATGTCGGGTTTAGTCTTCTGAAGATGAAGTTCAGCCATTTTGTATCAAACAGCACAACTGGTGTCTGTCACTTTCCATGCATAAAGTTTAGTGAGATGTTATATGTAAGATCTGATTTGCTAGTTCTTCCTTGTAGAGTTACAAATGGAAAGATTACACTATCTGATTAATAGTTTCTTCATACTCTGCATATAATTTGTGGCTGCAGAATATTGTAATTTGTTGCACACTATGTAACAAAACAACTGAAGATATGTTTAATAAATATTGTACTTATTGGAAGTAATATCAACTGTATGGTGATAAGTATTGTTTTAATTCTTATGGTTAAAGGGAAATAGAGCCTTGCATTATATTTAAAAACAGCCATTTGTGTGTGCAACCAAGGCATTCTAGACCTATCTTAGAACAGTATCCATTATTTGCTTTTCTAGATAATATACCCAGTAAACAACCTAGGGAGGCTTCTGTGCCGAGTAGGGATTTAACCAACTCTAGCAGTTCAGGGAGGTCAAATTGTATGGAAAACAGGTTTAGAATATATGCTATCTAGCCCATTATCTCTGATCCTTCTCAAACCATTTGAAATGGCTTCATTTATCAACATTTCGCTAACTCATCTGTGATAGAGGTGGAAAGCAGCACACCTTTCCTAATTGGAAAACGATCATACTAACGTGTGCTAATGTTTCTTCCATGCTCTCAGTTGTCAACAATTTTATCCTCCACAATTATATAATTTATGTTGGAGGAGAGTTAAGCATTGAAGTAGAAAGCAGGAAATTTAATTGCCCTAATTTTAGAGATTATATCCCTAAAATTTAACTCAAAACATGAATGCTGGGCAGGAATGATAAGTGAGGGAAATATATTTATTTCAGTGAAATTTTGCATGTGTAAGAATTTTGTTAAATAGGACCTTCAAGATCCTAGGATTTGTTTTTATTGTTGGAAGAATTAATCTGCTAATTCTGGCATTTTAAGGTGATTGAGGTCAAAGATTGTTTCCTTAGGTTGAAGTAGCAGCCAAAATAGTCTTCACACATGGGCTTGGGATGTGGCTGCTGACAACACGTTTTATTGTGGCTTCCTTAATTTAATGATAAAATTTAATCTAAAAACAAGCCAAAAATTACGGATTTTTTTTTTATTTTTCACTAAACAGGCAATTGAAATACATGGTACAAAAATAAGTGGTAAGATTATTGTAAAATGAAATGGACAGAATATTCAATTTAATTTTCCATCTATGAGAATTTCACAATAAAATCATAGTTTACTTTGTATTATAGATGTGCTCGTTGGATCTATTTATCCTCACATAAGGCAACTAACAAATTCCTGAAGTTACCAATAGTTATTTGGGTGATCTTTTTTTAATGTTCTAGATATTTTGGGTTTTTTGGCCTTAATACAGCATAAAGGGGGAGAGAATTGAGAAACTATTTTCTAAAGTAGTTAAATGATACAAAATAAATGATAGACAATGTGATGCTGCACACTTCATTTTATACAGCAGAAATTCAAACTGTAGGCTTATTCTTGGAAAGTTAGCAGAAAACATTATATGAACTTAAGATGTGAGCATATATACAGACTTAGTTTGGAAAATTCTGTAGTGTTCTTTCTCCCATGGCAGTCAAGATTGGGAAATTAGCACAACATACTTCAGCATGCTTCACTATTTGCTTTTATGTATATGCCAATAAATGCAGTTTTGAAAAAAATATATTACCATTTCTATCCCCATTTTCAAGTACAAACATTTCAAGGCTACTATGGATTTTAATCTGTTCATTTAATAAAGGGAATTACCACTTGTCACGTTTTAAATGTAAGTGGCTGCTGTTAATTAGCTTACATAGTAAAGAGTGTAATTCTAAACCTAAGCAGTTGTGAGCCCTGAGAAATCCTTACAGAATGATAGCCATTATTGATCTGAGCAGTAGCTTCTGTTCTTTGACCTTGGACTGAAATTTCCTTTAGCATGTACGTTGCCATTCCAGCATATCTTACATCAACACTTTGTGTTCCCACTTAAGCTTCAAGGATAGCCCTGTATTGACATCGTCTTCTATTTGCTGATGAGCTTAGCTATGGCTCTGTGAGATCCCAGGACTTGACTTGAAACTGCTGATCTAGCTTTTAGTATTGCTACCTCCCCATGGACTCAAATTCCATGAATTTTAAGGGGCTACTTAGAACTTTTATCCCAGTGTGGCACTACAGTGCACCAGCCAGCCATCCTACTTGAATCTAACCCAGCCATGTTTGCTCATGGAAATGCAACTGGCAGCATCTTACTAGGCTGAAACAGTTTCAGCTTGAGTTTTAAAGGGAGGTCTTAAACTTCTTAAAGCATGACTAATATAATTAACAGTTGTGCTGATATTCTTCAGTGGTATTCACAGCCAGATTCATAGAGCTAGTACCCTTTAGTCACATTTTAAAAGAGACTGAACAAAAATATCTTAGATCATCTCTAGGTAAGGTAGCATTTTCTTGGGAAACAGGGTATTCCAAAATAAAATGTTCTGTGAAAATTCCTGTTAGTTGAAGCTGATTATAATTAAGTTGACAGGAATAGAATGTCACATTCTGCATTCGACTGGTGTAATATTGACCAGTTTCTGCAGGGTTTTCTTCAATTTTTATGCTAATATTAATTAGAAACTTACTTTCATGCTTGTCAAATACTAGTAAATAAATAGGTTTAATTCTTAAGGGCTATTTATTCTGTAACATACGCAGTGGAAAAACATGTACCAATTTATAGCAGCATCAAAGAGGATATCAGTTTAAGGACAGAGGCTACTAGACATCTCTGGCTTTTTAACCAGTTCTAAGTTTTTAAGAATGTTATACATACATGCATATAATTGATAATTTATATCAATTATGTAATAATTGGACTTTAGTTCCATTATAGTGTGCTTTCCTACCAGGTTCATTCAAGGCCCAGACAAGATAGAACTTACTTAAAATGCTTTTCTGTAGAATCTGTGGTTACCAGCAATAACTGATTCTGCTTCAAAAAGCTATAGAATGATGTTTTAAATGGTTGATCATAGATTCTCCCCCCTCTCACCCCCTCATCTATCAAGGTACTTATGTGTCAACTCCCAAGCAACAAAGAATCCTCTTGTCACTACTGACAGCTTTCTGTACTGAACCAGGCTACATGATCCTATATGCATTCCCTCCCCTGACCCTGGACAACTCTTCCAAGGGAGAGTAGGAGTGGAGGGATGAATCCTCCCAGAGGTACCCTTAAGCTTGGTAATTAGCTCCAGAGCCATGCTGAAGCAGATGGCAGTTCCCCATCCCTGACACATTTTAAGATACTAGTAGTTAGGCAGGAAGGTGCAGACCTAAGCCCTGAAGATACAAAGTAATTTGCAGAGGTTCTATTCATTTACCCCTTTTCTTCTGCAGACAGAGGGTTAAAGTACTTTCTGTCTAACAATCTTCAAAGAGGGATTTACAAACCTGTTTAGTTTTATGGTAAGGCCTAAGTTTTCTTGACAACCATTCACTCTTTTCATTCTCTTGGGTCCTCTTTTATGTAAGTATTTGGAACCCTGTTTCTCATACCAGCCTTCTGTAAATGATCTCAGCAGGTGGAATAGTTGAGATTTATCTGTTCTGTTTTAAACTGGAGCGGGAGGCAAGACTCTTAAGTCTTATTTTATCAAAAACTGCAAAGCCACATGCTCTTTGTAGAGAAGCACCAAAAGGAAAACCTTAGTGTGGAAGGATTCACTGTAAATAAAAATAGTAACTCAATAGCCCTCCCTTCAGGAAAAAAAGGCATTTTAAAGCTAGTATACTAGAGTTACGTTTCCCACTTGACTTTAGTGTTGAGTGGCTCTTGCAAGGACTTTTAGAAAGTTTTTCTCATCACCCAGCATTTGGCTGACAGACTGCATCTCTGCCCGAGAAGATGCCTGCAAGAAAAAGAAGCATTTGTCACAGGCATAACATTGCAGAGGAAGAAGTGACAACAGCAGTCACCTGCATTCATTTTAGAACTAAGATGACTACTCAAAATTGCTTTGATGCAAATGTGAGTAGGTATGTCCCTGCTCTTGACGTACCTACAGTGAGTTCTCACCTAGAAAATCTTTTTTCTTTCTGTTAAATTTACCTTTATTTATCTCTATATATTTTAATTTCAGAATATTATGTGGGTACAAACGTTCTGGTTACAAAAATTTCTTTTGTGCCATTTGAGTCAAAGTGTGCCCATCCCCAGCAGACAGCATGCACTGCACCCATTAGGTGTGAATTTTCCTCTCCTCCCCCCTCCCACCTGCTTGATTTCTGATGAATGTTATTTCTATATGTGCATAGTGTTGATTGATTAGTTCCAATTTAATGGTGAGTACATGTGGTTATTTCTATTCTTCTTTCTGCCCCAATACAGGAATCACCTAGAAAATCTTCTGTAAGTTAAGCACTACAAACATTTTGCTGTAGGAGAGGACATTTCAGAGAACATACAGTCCAGCTGTGGAATTCCGAAGAGCACTGACAGTAGCAGCCCTACAGAGGGTGCGCCAGCCCCCTCCTGCTCTCCCAGCCCTTCTTTCCCATCTTTCTATTAGACTTTCCTGAGGAGGCAAAAGGAAGTTGTACTGCTTGTTAAGTCTCCAAGGCATGTTACCCCCTCCATCCCCCTACCCCCCTAGCTCTTTTGGAAGGGAGTGGTATGGGAAATTGTAGAGACCCTTTGTGCGGAGGGGTTGAGGTAGGTGAAGAGTTATTGCTAATTATGCGTTTCTGCGGGCACCTGGTACTGTCAAAGATGCTTGGAGATGGAACACCAAATGACGTGGGCAAGAAGAGCCTGCAGAATGGGGTTGGCCTGATCATGGCCCCATACTGGAGAAGTGTACACATGCCAAAGTAAAGTAGGTATAGGTAAGTTTTGCTGCTGTTGTCTTAGGGTGTTAGGGTGGTGGTGACGAGACTGCCATAGAAATGGAAGTATGGGGCACCTTCATCCTCAGCAAGGGAGAAACTGAGTAACAGAAAACACCACAGTGAGCTTTTGTTACCACAGGAAGACCAGCAACTCCTTTTTCAGTACCATGGGCTGTCTTGTTCTAGCATCTCATTTGTTTGATTAATTCTTGGCCCAGTGAGCTTCTGTACCCTAATGAGCCCTAGGGTTGGAGGGCAGCTTTTCTTCCTGGGTTCCTCTACTTACCAGGTTAAACCCCTTCACATGGGCACTGCTCTGCTGCCATGGGCTTTTTGTCAGGGATGAGGGTGCAACCAGCTAGCATATCCAGAGACGCCAAGATAGAGTCATATAGGCGATCTGCATGGCTCTCCAGCTCACCAGACTGCTTCGCGATCCTCCCGAGGACATCCTTCAAAACTAACAATGAGGTTCAAAGCAATTAGACCAAAAAACCCATGCAAGTGTTGCCTGGTAAGCATTTTCAAAAGAACATACACGGGTATATAGCATTTTGCACAAAAAGGGACTTGGCAGTGGTTTCAGAATGTACACCTTTTCGAACAGTGATTCTCCTGGGCCTTCTGTTGCACTTTGACTTTTTTTTTTTAAAGCCAGTCAAATTTAGCAGTAGGGGATTGAATACCAACTTTAGTGACACTAATGTTAGTAAGTTCTGATAACCCACTACCACCGGACCAGCCAACGCGTTGGCTTCTGATTAAAGCTGAGGAAAGAATTCACTGGTGTCACTTTGGAATTACATAATTCACAGAAGGGCATGTAGATACGGTTCTATGATAACAGGTATTTGACTTTAGAGGTAAGACACAGGGCACATCCAGATCTGTCTGGCATAAGGCTTAAATGACATGAAATAACATGCCAAGATTGAGATGCTGGCCCCTGCCACTGGATCCTATCAACTTCTGTTGGCTGGCGGGGAGACTGTCATATCACATATGGGTGGTCTGGTAATGTATTTGGGAATGCTTGTGAACCCTTTTTTGTGGATCCTACATTTACAGATTTAAAAAGAAAATGATCTGAGAACAGGCAAAGACAAGATTGTTAGTGAGGCCAAGATTCCATTCCTACATGGTCAGAAGTGTTCATGTGAGGAACGGATGGGCTTCACAGCAGGCTTATTTTTTTCTCTTTTAAAAAGTTTATTTCTTTTGTTAAACATAAAGGCTGCCTTGGCTTCCTGCGCCTTTATCAGCTGTGTTAACACTCTCCCTAGTTTCCTCCCACAGCTGCAGCATCTGCCAGCAGAGGAAGGGAAACGGGAAGCTGCCTATCTGCAGACAATGCTGACTTGGAAGGGTGGAAGGAGAAGGAACACAGGCCGGCTGTGTTGAGATCAGCCCCTAGGGAAGCCACATTGGTGCAATGTCATGGGGGCAGAGTGCTGTCCTGACAACTCACGAGAGTTGGCAAGGCATGGCAGAGGAACACAGCCAGAGTGTGCAGTAAAGCTTGGCGGTGAGGGTGGCTGGGCTTGGATTCTCCCCCTCCACCTTCATCAGACCTTTGCCCCAGTCTTCCTGTGAGTAGCCAGTGCATTTCAGGGAACTTTTATTTTTGACTGTTGGAATATTTGGTTGGGACCAAGTAAAAGAGAAGCTGGGAAGGAATGAAATGGACGTGTTTGTGTGCTGGCTCTACTGATGCTGACAATGTGCTCCTGGAGAAAGAAAGTAAACTGTGCACCTAGCCAGAGAGAGAGTGTGATGTGTCAAGGAGAACTTGTGATTTTCACAAAACAGCCAAGTTCCTGATTATTCCAGGCAGAGGGCAGGGCACTGTGTAAATCTCACAGAGCCTGGATAGAAACCTGAAAAACCACAGAAAACCCAAAGTCTCATTTTGTCCAATAAAATACCTCTAGATCCCTTTTGAGAGAAAGGCAAAGTAGGATGTTCTTATTATAGATTAAGCACTAAAAAGTATTACTGAACTGATTTTTAAATGAAGGTAAAAACCTATAGCTTTTAAAAGGCCTGCTTTTACTTGTGGCCTTGGTGGAGAGAGGAGATTCCTGGTATTTGAGCTCTTTTCTCGTCTCAGGCCCCTGCACCTCCAGACACTGTGGCAGCAGTGGGGAACCAGTGTACGGGGGCTCAGCCAGGCTGCCATTCCTTGTGTGGCAAGATGAGAGTAATAATACTATGTATCCATCTCACACGTCTGTGATTAAATGAGAAAAACTGATGTACACACCGTCTGGCCCATGGAAAATGTTCAGTAAGATGCTGATGTAATTACAAGTAGCAAAGGTGCCTGATACGTGTAATTTCTTCCCTAATAAAAAGCCTAAAACCTTTGTGCAAGAGACACCAGAAGAGCCCAAAGGCCTTAGGAGGGCAGGGGCCTGCGAAGGGCCCACCTAATACACACCGGACAACCACTCACCTGCTGGGAACCCTTCTGTCTATTCACAGCTCTCAACCCTAGTGATTTTTCTTCCCAAGATGTCTGGAAACATTTTGGGTTGTTACAACTCTGGGGAAGGGGAAGATTTAGTGGCATCTAGTGGGGCCAGGGTTGCTGCTAAACATCCTGCACTGCATAGGGCAATCCCCCGTAAGAAAGGATTACGTGACCAATAAAGCAATAGTACTGAGGCAGAGAAACCGTGTCCTACACTGCCTCCCACCAGGAAAGTACCTCCTCACTGCCTTAAGCTCCCAGGGCCTGTCCAGCTTTGCTTATGCTGCTGGATTCCAGTGTAAATCCTATGTCACTCCAAACACAAACTGAGGCATAATACAGATGGGCTCTCTTAGCATTTGGTTGTATAACATCTTAACAGGAAATTAGGGGCTGTGTTTGGGGGTCCATCAGTTCAAGGGTTTAATCTAGCATACTCCCTTAGCTCATCCTCTGTGTTACAATGAGGAACATAAGTCCTTGGGCATACTCTTGAAGTCAATTTTTGCACTTTCCTATATTGGGAGCCCATCCTATAAAATGGGCATGAGCTTGATTTGTATGCCACTGCCACCAATCTCCTGTCATCAGTTCACTACTTCATTAAATCTATTCCTTGAGAATAGACTAACTGTCCTCAAATCCTTTTGATCAATACAATCCTTTTCTGAAACAAAGCCTTCCCAAAGCAGAACACAAAGCAGATAACCAGAGAGGAGTTCAACCTGAGCTGGGTAAGGCAGGGAACCACTTAAGGATACCCACTGAATACTCCAGCCACAAACTAAGGACTGCTGGATTAAAGCCAGGATTCCCACCTAAAACACCACTAGAAAAGTATACAAACAAAAAAGAGTCATTCTTGCAGGCTTGATGCCTAATTTCTAATGGGCTTACTTTTCTAACTACACCTGCCTCTTCATGGGTTTGCGGGGCACTGGCAGACAGGCAGTGGGGGAAGAGGCTCTTGCAATATTGGCTCCTTACCAGGAACAGTGTGGGTCCCTGGGCCTGCTGCTGAGAGGGATTGAGAGCTCTGGCTAAATTACAGACCTCAAGTATCTCACCTGGGGTGTTATCCAACAGGCACTGAAGAAGAATCTCTCCCTTCTGTAAGACACTCTCCGTCAGGGACTGATGTTCATCTATATCTTTCTTAAATTGCTTAAAGCATATCAGAAAAAGAAAAACAATCAACTTCATTTACTATGATTTTTGTAAAAGTTATTCAAAATGAGCACCATGCAGGGTAGCTTGATTCCCCTTCTAATGTGAAAGATTTCACCCCACCTGGTCTGCAGAATTCCCCCAGTAAACAGGGCAATAGTTTTAACTTCAGCCCCTTTGCGCACAAGGTAGACAGAATCAATGCTTTTTTTCTGTTTAGTTTGATGTCAGAAGAGTTTTCTTTTCCCTGTCAGAGGCTGGCTCATGAACAGCTTGGAGTCAGTTTCCTTCTAATGCCCTCACTTCATAGGGCTCTCTTAAATTCCTAAAGGTATGGGATTCTCAAAATAAACTGTATTCCATTCTAATGGGCCTGATAAAGCAGAACCAGCAGAGATCTGCCATTCAACTGACCACCACAGCTGCCTCCACCTCGGCTCGTCCCCACTGTCTTCAAGCTGTGCAGGCCTCCCAAGCAGCTCATTTGTTTTCCCCACATGGCTACCGAGCCTTCTAGCTGATTGGTTCCGATGTTCCTTTAGCAGCTAAGGAGTGTGAAGTCAATCCATGACTACCTTTAGTCCAGGGTGCAGAACTTGGTGTTGAACATTTTGAAGTGATAATTTTACTCTTCAATTTACTATTTCCCTATCTTCAGTTTTCCTTTGCCCTGATAACTATACTTATTATTTTCTTCTCTGGTACTCTATGTGGTTTATATGCTGCCTCAACCTTACTGTGTTATTCGGACAAAGTACCAATATATGAGAAAATGAGTCACAGTTAAAATATGTGAATGCATACACATTTGCTTATAGTAGGCCTTGATCTAAGCACAAGTCAAGGTAGCTCTTATGTATGCATGAACCATGCACCACTCTGTGCGGAAGGGGTTGATAGTATAGTCCCACTTTGTGACACAGTTAAATGGGTGACCCAAGAGGCCTAGGCCTCACTGACCTGTAGGAGTAACTCCTAGACCAGATCTCAGCTCTACTCACAAAGCAAGATGACTGTTTTTGGCTAACTTGGAAGCTGAAGCACAGATGGATGGGATGAGGAATAAATGAAGGGAATGGAGTTACTCTATTCGCACCTGGTCTGACAAGCTAGAAAGGCCATCGAGGAAGTCTAATGGGTCAGGTTCCTCTCCCTGCAGTGGTACACTGGCCCTGCACAGCTGTGTGCACACATGCAGTCTGCACACAGGATCCTTGGGCTCAGCCATCTTTTCCTTCCTTCAGCTCACTCTGGGTGAGGAACTCATGGCAACCTCTTCACATTGCAGGAAACAACATTCCCACCAGGGTGGAGAAGTTGGCCTGGCCCACCCAGGCCAGGGAAGGTTCCTCCCCTAAGTTTTAGTTGGCTCCAAGCTGGAAAACAAAGGCCGTCTCTCCAGCCGGGGTGTGGTCCCAGAGAGGCCATGAGTCAGCCTGGCCCCAGCTGTGCAGCCCTGGCTCATGCACATGTATTAATAAATCTTGCCCTCTTCTGCTTGGTCAGGTTATAAGGCTGCAAAAATTCAAAGAACTGTCCTAGAAAACCCCTTCTAGACTACCATCAGGCTCAGACCATGAATACCACCTCTGCTACTTCATGAAGAGGTTAGAAGACTCGGCTATCCAGATATGCTAGAAATCAGTCAGTAGTTCAGCAAAGGTTAACGTTATACTTAGGGATAACAACTATATAAATTTAGCCTTCAAATCTGGACACTTCTGAAAATGAAAGAGGATTATTATTAATAATTATGCCAGAATAACAGGCACAAACTAGGACCTATAGGCACCCTAAATATACTTAATCTAGGATCGAGTTAACAAAAATCGACAAAGAAGTATTTTTTAAAATAACAGATGCTTAATGAAAATGAAGCCAAAAAAGAGCAAAACCATGCCCAAACACATACACAAACAAGCAACTGGTGTCAGATTGTTGTTTAAATACTACCAAAATGCCCTATTGTATATGCTACAGTAAGTATTAATACAATTTCAGTTCACATCCTTAAATAGCCGTGCAGTCCAACAGAACTTTCTCCGATGATGACAGTGTTCTGTATCTGCACTGGTCAGTGTGGTAGCCACTAGACAAACGTGGTGGCTGAGCACTGGGAATGTGGCTAGTTAACTGAAAATCTGAATTGTAATGTCACCTAATTTAAATAGCCATACGTAACTAATGGCTCCATAACAGTGCAGGTCTGTACTTAACAATCTCTGAGATATTTTCAAAATTACATTGCAAATCACCCTCAAGTATTTTTGATTCAAGATAAATATAATTTATTTTCTCGAAATCCTATTTGGCCTGGGAAATAACTCATGCATTTTACAAAATTTTTAGCAGTAAGCATTTGAAAAGGGCCTCTGATTAGATTTCAGGTATAACAGTCAACTGAACTACGATATACCAGGCATCAATTATTTGAGATTTTACTTTGTAATCAAGTAACTTAGCCACAAGTCTCATAAGTGAACAAGCCAAAGCCAGGACCACATATTACCCGGTAAAGCTGCAGAGAAGACTTGAGACCTGTAAGATTGGACCTGGGTGGAGTCCCATGGTCAGTAACATCTGCGACATTATACAGCCAGTGGATCAGCTCTTCCAGCTGACAGCAAAATGTCTGTGGAGACAAATAAAAGAACACATGGTGTTACTGACTGAACTGCTATTTACATTATCAAAAGGCTAAAAATATCAGAACTCTGGGAGATGAACTGTGCATTGTTCCAGAGCGTTCCCTCACCAAGGCATTGGTCTCTCTCCTCCCTGCCTATCCCTACCCAGCAACTCTAGACCTCCCTCTGCCAGGACAACGAAAAGTCCCACTTGGTTCTCTCTCCCTTCAGCCTGATGTGACACCAAAAATGACAGGCTGAGAAAACCTAGTCCTGCAGTTGGGAATGGGAACAGCCCAGAAGAGGCATGACTGCTACAAAAACCAATTCTTGGGTCAGGACCATTACTATCAAACTGTTTCTGTGGAAAAAGTGAATGTAAAATACATGACTAAAATCACGACTAACCTGAACCCATAGCCAAAACCAACTTTACCTCATGGTATCTCAATCTTTAACACAAAAGAAGGGTGTATGATAACATTTGTCCTGTTTCTTCACAGGACAAATAAAATCCACGTGACATCCAGGAAGGGTAAAGCCCTCTTAGAGTGCTGGGACATGTCCGTGGCATCGGCTTGCAGGCACCTGCCGTGCTGCAGTGATGATGCGGCATCTGAGCACTCGCAGGGAAGGCAGGGCAGTAGGAGAAGCCCCCTGAACCTTCGGCACGTTCTGGGACTGCACGAAGCCCTAAACATGAAATTTTTTGTTTAATCCACACAACATCCCAAAGAGGCAGGGCTGCAGATTTTACGAAAGAGCAAACTCAAGAGACTGAGCCCGGGGGGCAGGGGGGTAACAGCAACATATGTAACCTAAACATCTGTACCCCCATAATATGCAGAAATAAAAAAAAGAAAAAAAAAAAGGAGACTGAGTCCAAATTCCAAAGACAGCAGGGCCACAATTCCAATTCAGATGTCCAACCCTGACAACCCTGTTCCATGCAGTATTAACTATACCTCCAGATATTAAGAGGTGGTCTACAAAAGGGTCAGTGGCCAAGTCTGGGAAACAGTACATCTAATGTCCCTAACTGTGCAGAGTTACACCACTTTGGCAAATAAAGCTCTGAGAAGTCCTGCAGTCAAGAAGGCCACTTACCTTTGTTTAGCCCAGTGTTTCCCAAAGGCATCTGTGCTCAGATCCCTTTTGTGCAGAACACCTCTGCGTTGGGAAGCAGCCAGGGATAGTGGTTAAGAGGTCAGGCTCTGCAGACAGTCTCCCTCCACCTGGGTCTGACCCCTGCTCAAGCCCTTGCTAAT
Organism: Indri indri; assembly: GCA_004363605.1. Classification (NCBI taxonomy): domain Eukaryota; kingdom Metazoa; phylum Chordata; class Mammalia; order Primates; family Indriidae; genus Indri; species Indri indri. The sequence goes on along the minus strand of RJWJ010010162.1, from coordinate 32,183 downwards.
TGTAAGTCAGCAAGTTACTTAACCTCCCTCGGCCTTTTTCTCCACTTAAATGAGAATGGTACTTATCTGGTGAGAGTTGTGAGAACCAAGTAAGGTACAGCACAGTGCCTGGCATATAAAACGTGCTCAATCAACATTAGCATGTTCTGTTATGCGGTAAATTGGGGGAAGAAGAGACGAGAAACCCATACACAGAGCCTCTTCATGTTGGACGTCTTTACCTTCACACACTGCACCAGTGACTCTTTTCCCTGTTCTCCTCTCCTGGGAAGCTGCCCTTCAGCACCTGGGTCTGAGAATGGCCACCGGTCCAACATAGCTGGCAAGGAGGCATGTGTTTTCAGCAGTCCAGAGGAGACCCCGAGGGCCTGGCTGCTCACTAGACTGCCTTCCCCTGCAGCGTCCTGGGCACGGACAAAGGAACGCAGGAAACAGTGGTTCTGGCCCTCAGTATCCCCAGACCTTTGCAGGGCAGCCCCGGGGGGAAGCTGGCTTTGGCCGGAGTCCGATGGGAAGGAAGCTGGCCCATCACTGTCTGACGCTTCCAGGGAGCTCTGCTCTTTGGCAGCCTCAGTGGGCAGGGTAACCAAGGTGGGAATGGATCCTAGGTATGAAACCAAACTAGAAACCTGTGTCAGTCGAGTGGGCAGGGCGAGGTACTCATCATCACTTTCCACTTCCTCTTCTGCTTTCCATCTAGATTCTGTACAGGCAGGGTACCAGACACTCTGGCTGGCCTTCTTCTCCCTCTCTGGCCTAGATGAAGGCCACCCTCTGTCCCGTTTCCTCAGCTGGGGAGAGCCCACCTTGGGGTGCTTGCCCATGGGTACCCGGTCCTTTGTACCCCTCAGGGCTGGCTCTCTGCTCTCCCAGGTAGCATCCCTACTGCCTGGGGGTCTGGGGGTAGATGAGAGCTGGCTCCAAGATGCCAAGCCCATGCTGCTCTGCTTTTGGGGTACTCCAGAGGGCCGCCGCTTAAAGCCTGGCTCTCTCGGCCCAGAAAATGGCAGGGCAGTGGCCTCTGCTGGTGGGCAATTGGAGGACACATTAGTGGGTGATTTGAGGGTGCTTGCTGGGGAGACAGAGAAGCTATCCAGGTCTATACCCGAGTCCTGCAGGACAGGGTTGGTCAGCACACAGCTATCAAGGTGCTTTGGGAGCTGAGGCCCGGGCCTCAGTGGGTAAGTATAGTCGAGCAGGTCTTCATACTCTTTATTTGGGTTCCAGAGAGGGGACTGGCGGTCAGGTGAAGGAGGCAGGGAATCTGGCAGCACACAGGCCCAGTACTCAGCCTGGAAGGAGAGGCGCCTCCGGCCTAGCCCAGTAGCATCTCCCTCAGAGGACACAGGCTGTGGTGGCCACTGGAGCTGAGGCCCTAGCCCCGCCACAGAGGGGGATCCCTGGGGGACGACCAGCTCCAGGGAGGAGGAGACCTTGGCAAGGGAGCAACTCTGGGGCTCCACCTTCTCTTGGCGATCGTGGAGACTGCTGCCCGTGGAGGAGGCCGAGATGCTGCAGCTGGAAAGCTGAGGAGCAGCAGCACGTGGGCCCACCACGGACTTCGGCTGTGATGGGAAAGGGAACCCTGAGCTGTGAGGCCGCTGGCTGAGGTCTAGCACCTGGGGCGAATCAACCGGGGATAGATTATCTTCAGTGTCAGCATCGTGCGCTGAGCAAAGAGCTGTAGTTCCGGGAAGGCTAAGAGTCTGAGGCAGCTCCCCAGAGGCAGAAAGCTTGGTCTCCTCCATCTGTAATGATAAGAGGGAAGAAAAAGCACCCAGCTGAAAATAATCAAACCAAATGTCTTTCTTAGATGACAACCCAGGAGTTTCCTTGTGGGCACAGGTGGTATTCAGGAAAAATCTCAAAATGAAAAGTCTGCCACCCAAGGCAAGAATCAGACCCTGGGTGTGTGCTGCCAGTGGCAGCACTGAGACTCAGTCTGCTCTGGGAGCAGAGCTATCCTCCCCAGGCTGACCCTGTCCCTAGCCTTCTCAAAGTTCTTCCTCCACAGATGCCCAGCTGTGGGGCAGCTCCATCACGCTGAAGCTGGAATACACTGCTGAAACTTTGAGAAGCACATCTTGGCAGATGAAGCCCTCAATCGTTCTGTTGCTAACAGGAGACGTCCAAACCCAGCAGGCCCCACCCTGCTTGGCTCCCACGTCAGTGTAACTGAACACTGGCAGAATGAGTCACTCATCTCAGCTTCTTCACTGCGGACTTTTTATCTGCTCGATGGAGAACTCACCCCTGAGGGAGGCAGGACAGCACTGTGGTTAAGGGCACAGGCTTTGGAACCAGACAGACCTGATGTCAACCTCCACCTCTGCCACCTTCCAGATTTATGACTTGAGCTTCACTTCCCTCCCCTGTAAAATGGGGATGGTAACAGCACCCCTCCTCAGGAGGTAAGGACTGAATGAGCTCATGTATGAAAAGCACATGGTGAAGAACTCAACAAACAGGCATCATGACCATAAGCACCAGACTCATACAGAATGGCCCATCACCTGGGTCTCCTTTTGCTTCCGGCCTCACCGACTGTCTGGCTCACAGGTGCCAGGGCCTCCCACTGCCCCTTGTTCCCAGGCAAGTGGGGCCCAGCCTCTGTTCTCTCCCAGTCTCACTCAGAGCCTCCTCATAGGATAGCACTCCATGAGGGGAGCAGTGTAGCGGCCAAGGCCACAATGACACCAAGGAGATCAAAGCCATTCCCAGGAAAGGCCTTGGCAAGCAGAACATAAAAGGATGTCAGGGCTGGGAGGGAAAGATCATTCAGATCACCCTCCCAATTATACTGAGGGCCTGAAAGATTCGGTGATTTGCCTGTAGCCATAGAACCTAATAGGAGTCCCTGTGTGACTCCCACTAGGAGAGGCTGCCTGGCAGTAAAGAGGCCCAAAAAGTTCTCCCTAACCAGGGACAATGCTAACTACCACAGGGGCTCCAAGACTCTGATAAGTCCCCTGGGTTCAAAGAGGATTCAGTCTCAGAGCCCTCAGGAGTCCTGGACCCTCCTTTCCCAAGTCTCCTCAGGGTCCCCCTGAAGCCTCAGATCAGCAAGTCAGAAACAGGACTGGGCTCCCTTTGTCAGAGCTCCCCTGGCCTATCCCTTTGGATAGCAGACTCTTGGCCATATGAGCCCGGTTCTCAAAAGGTCATCAGTCACACCTCTGAGTATAGGAGATGCTGTGGACAGAGCCCCCTGCTGGCCCCGAGGCCCAGCTCTCCAAGTGAACCTGTAACACAGAAATCATATCCAGGCTCCCGCCATTCCCCACCCTGCATGGTAGCGGGAAAGGATGCAAGATGGTGAGGAAATGCTGGAATAAACTCCCAAAGGACAGCACTGGGTCAATACACAGTACCTTTGCCTTAGAACCTACCTGACTTCCCACAGAGCGCAAAAGGTCTCTAGTCCCCATGTTGGCAGGATGACGCAGGCAATGAGAGGCAGGCTTAAGCCCATCGGCCACCAGCTCTTTGTTGGCTTTGCTGGCCTGTGGCTGGTAGGCTCCCAAGGGGCCGTCAGGGTCAGCCCCAGCCCAGCAGGCAGGGGCAGGTGGCCCTTCTGCCCCCCGCACGGGGGAGATGGGCCCTCCCTCAGCTTCCAGGTGTGGGGGCTGCTCCCTGCTCACGGGCCCTGGAGTAGCCCCCTCTCGCTCCCCGCAGCTCCATCTCCCGCAGGACTGGGCCTTCGCGCCTGCGGATGCTTCCGCCTCTGCCTTTTCTTCGCCCAGGGCCATTGAGACTCCCTAGGTCAGGGTTCTCCTAGAGCTTTCGGCTTCCTATAAAACAGGAAAAGGGAAGAGAGAAATATAAAAGTTCTACATCTGTGTCCAGGAAACCTTGCTGTTTAATGATTAAGGCGAACATTTATTTATTTATTTATTTATTTTTGCCAAATAAAAAAGGAAACAAATGGTGGCTACTTCCTCAGAGGAGCACTGAGGTCCGACTTTTCCTTCACCCTAGACCCTTCCGGAGGGGAAGCAGAAGCACATCATTGTGTCCTCTGCTTTTATAGTGGTTTGGACCGTCCCCACCAGCAGGCACCCAGGAGGGTCAATACAGGTCCAAATCAGAGTCAAGGCTTGGGCCCTGAGTCACCTTTTTGCCCTGTCCCTTTGGCCCAACCCCGCTGGGTAAGAGGCCTTGCTGGGCCCTCCCATGCGCAGCCTCACAGAGGTTCTGTTGTCCCAACAGCCCTGGCAGCAGATGGCTCAGGCCTGGCTCTCACTGTCCTACCCTAGAGAACAGCAGGTCGGGGCATGCCCAGGCCTGGAAGGACGACCAGCAGGTCAAGGCATGCCCAAGCCTGGAAGGACGCTCCCCATAATGTGTGGCTCTGCCTGGCAGAGGAGGCAGACCCTTTCAAAGCAGAGAAACCACACCCAGGCTGTGGAACAGGTGGGGGCTTCTCATTCCGAGGATGGCCAGTGACCAGAGAGAGAGCTCAGTAACTCTCCTCAGGCTAGCTTGGGCTATGCCGGGCCTGGTGACTGAGGGAAGCGCAGAAGGCCAGGTGGGTAAGAGTGGTAGGTGTGACACAGCATGTGTGCATGTGAGAGAGGGAGGGCAGCAGGTAAGGGAGCACAGGGGCAAGCTCTCAGGGAGGGAGAGATTTGGGAGCTGCTCTGCAGATAGAACCTTTCAACACAGAGCTTCAGGGACAACGGAGGGAGACGACCTTGGCCTAAGTATGCCAGCAAGAGCTGCTGCCAGGAGGACTGGCAGGATGGGGCTGGGGGCTGAAACTCTGGCAGAAGGAAGACCAACACCAGGAGGATTTGGAAGGGGAGGTGAGGAGTGCACTGTACCAACCTCAAAGCTCAAACCTGGACAGAAATAGCCTCATTTCCTCAGAGACGGGAAGCAAAGCGATGGTAAGAGGTGGTGCTGGTGGCAGCAGGGGAGCCTGCAAAGAGGGAGGTGACTACGGCTGTGGGCCATCCTGCTCGGCTGACCAGAAACACAACCTGGGCAGGCACTGCAGTGCCCTGAGACTGGCCCGTGCTGGAACACAAGAGGTCCCACTCTACGCTGCCTGCCTGGGCACACGAGCCTCCAGCCCTACTCAGAGGTGAGCCTAGAGAAGAGAGGGCACTTCACGGGTACTCTTGTTTAATTTTTACAACCGCCAGACAGGGGAGGAACTAATCGGAACAATTTTTTTTTGACAGGTAATACATGGCTCAAATATAAAATGCGCTACAGGTGGAAGTCTCCCTGTACCCTTGTCCGCAACTCCTCCACTAAAACGAGCCAATGTCCTCCGCACAGTATTTACAACAGTGCCTGGTGAGGTGCATGCTAAGTGTTGGCTACTGTCATTAGTGTCACGGCAGGCGTTGATAGAATCAGTGTAACAGGACACCTTACAAGGAAGTAACAAAAGAGCCAAACAGAAGGATAAAAAGCAGCCAATTTCTTATATAAATCAAACAAAATATTTACTACTAGATACTTCCACAAAAACAGGTAAACAGTCTTATTAGTTTCTGCACATGACTTTTGTCTCTCAATACATATGCAAACACAAATATCTGTTTTCATCCTCCAACCCCCTTTTTACATAAAGGTAGCAAACTGCATAGGGATACACTGTTCAGAACCTTGTTTTTCTTTTTTTTTCTGAGACAGGGTCTCACTCTGTCTCCCAGGCTGGAGTATAGCAGTGCGATCACAGCTCACTGCAGCCTTGAACTCCTGGGCTTAAGCGATCCTCCCACCTCAGCCTCCTGAGCAGCTGGGACTACAGGTGCACACCACCACACCTGGCTAATTTTTAAAATTTTGAACACAGAATATCTTGGAAATCATTCCTTAGCAATACAGCAGGTCCTCGAATAACGTCATTTTGCCCAATGTCATTTCATTACAACATTGATGAAAAAACGGACTCCTGGCCAGGGCCACCGTGTGGAATCTGCCTGGTCTCCCCGTGTCTGCATGGGTTTTCTCCAGGTACTCCGGCTTCCTCCTACATCCTAAAGCTGTGCACATTAGGTGAACTGACTTGTCCCAATCTGAATGAGCGTGAGTGGGTGTGAGTGTGTGTGCCCTCAATGGGATAGTGTCCTGGCCAGGGTCGGCTCCTGCCCCCGCACCCTGAACTGCTGGGATAGGCTCTGGCTACCTGTGACCCGGAACTAGAACAAGTGGGTAAATAATTATTTTACTTGTTTTTATTCATCTTTCTTAAATGTAATGTATAGCTTATACTTATCTCAATGTTTAATATTAGAAGTGTTCTGGGTTTTCCTTTAGAAGTTTGGTGATGTTTTTGTGACCAGAAATATGCTGTAGAACATAACTCTCATTTACGTCAATTAGCCTGTGGTAAAACTGGTTTTGTTACATGTCCTTTTGCATAGCACAGAGCTGTAGTTTCCAAGAACCTATCTACAAGACAAGTGAGGACTTATTATACACAGAGAACTTCCTTTTTCATCACTGCCCAGTGCTGTGTGTCAGTGTAAGGATGCATTCTAGTTTATTTCACCAGTCTCTTATTAATGGATGTTTGGGTTATCTCCGATCTTTTGCTACTACAAACAATACTATGATGAATAACCATGCACACACACATAGGTGTTGGCATATTCACAGCATAAACTGTATTAGTAGAACTGCTGAGGCTAAGGGTACCCATAGGCATGCTTCTGACACATTACTGCCAATGGGCCCTTACTGGGGGGTATCAGTCTCAGCTCCCACCAGCACGTGTGAGTGCCAGGTTCCCATGGGAGCGAAGGTCTCTAATGCTCACTTCACAAATGGGGTAACCATGGCTCTGAGAGTCAATTCTAGGACTATCCAACTCCAGAACTCATGCTCTTTATGAACCAGCTAGAGAACCAGTTATAAAACAGATAAGCACACAAAGCAGAAGAGGGAGAAGACTGGTAGAAGGACAAAGAGAAGAGTGACTAAGTCCTGCTGAGACAGATATCTTCATGCAGCCACAGCCTCACCCTGTGGCTCTTTAAGAAAGAGCACATAAGACATTTACAGGACAGTTGTGTTTTCACAACTATGGGAATAAGCTGAGCCCATGAGCTGGAAAAAGTAGGGTGAAGGCTGAATCTACCCATAACTCCCAACTGCTACTTCTTGCTCCATTCCTAAAAACTTTCTCAGTAGCCAGAGCTCCCCTACCTCCCTTACTATAGGGTATGGTCTTGAGACAGGTGTTGGAGTAAGATGATGCTGGGTCTGGAGTGGACTGCAAACAAATTATTTTTGTTGTTGCTTTTTTAAGAGATGGGGTCTCCCTATATTGCCCAGGCTGGTCTGGAATTCCTGGGCTCAAGTGATCCTCCCACCTCAGCTTCCCAAGTAGCTAGGACGACAGGCACATGCCACTGCACCTAGCTTATCTCTGTTTTGATGATATATTTGTAAAAAAGAAGGTATCCACTTATCCTGGAGGGTTGGGGAGTAGTGAGCTACTATTAATATAAGCTATTCAGGAGATAGCCCTAAGTAACTTGCAAGGATACACACAAACCTAAACTAGGGTAACAGTGTGGCCAGAGGCCCTTTAGCAACCAGGTAAGAAGGTCTGAAATCCAATGATTTTCTTGGAAACAGTACTTCTGAAAAGACAGAGTATACGTGGCTACTTTCTCAGTGTGGATAAGCAGTCCCTTCAAAAACTTTTTAATCTGCCTGACAAATCATGTTTTTCCCCTGCACTACACAACTTCCTGATGGGAACTAGGACAGACACATGAAAAATAAGAACAGAAACCAGTCTATAATAATGCACTATAAATGTACATAAAATGTTACCAAATACAAAGAAAGGGAGAAATCAACTAGGATAAAGATAATCAGAGAAGACTCCTTGAAGTAATGACTGCAGAAAAACCGTTCTTTTAAAAACATCATGTCGAAGAAAACACCGGCCCAGGCTATGGTAAATGCAAAAGTTTTGGATTCCTAGGGTTCAACCCTGTCTGCATTTGCCAGGTTGGCATCTGTATCACATGAAGGTCTGGTCTTCATTTCCATAGATTCTAGACTTTACACAGCATTCCTTCTAACCCTCTGGGGGTAGGGTGGGGTGGGGGTTTCTGCCTGGGTCCTTCTAATGAGAGACAGCTCATCCTTCTCAGCCTGATGAGACACTCAGACTGGTGAACCTGTGTTGGACCAACACTGTCTCCCAAGGCATTAGCCCGAAACAACCTACTAATGTGGGGCCTCCCTGCGCACGTTTTACAGTCTTCCTAGAGGACAGCAGCTTCGGGACGGGGCAGAGGCCTCAGCCGGGCTCCTCCCTAACGAGGGAAATACCAGGAGGTTGGACTGCATGACAGGAGGCATCAGAAGACAGACAGTAAACAATGAATTCAACCCTCCCCCCCCCGAGAAAGAGGTCTGTCCACACCAAAACTGCCCTGTCCTTTGTCTAAACCAAGAGACAAGCCATGTAAGCTTAAGGATATTCCAGGGACCACCTGAACATAGCTATCAAAATTCTCCATTAGCTTCCAGAACCTACAGAGGCTACGTGATCCACCAGATATAATTTGGAGTGATGTGGGCTTGGCTTACTCTTGCCCTACAGTAAAAATATGCCCACAAATCACGCATGTGGTAATACTAACTCTGTGAGCCCAGACATCTGACCCTTTTTGGTATCTGCTGCATCACCCTCCCTCAGGCACTCCTGTCATAGCTGCTGGGCTTCCTCCCACTCACTCCTGTCCAGGATGGAGAAAGGGGTACTGAGAATTGGTGGGGAGGGGTGATGTTCCGCTCTTGACTAAACTATTCCAACCAGGGAACAATCCTTCTCTGAACAAAACAAAAAAGAAAGCTTTCCCAGGATTCTTTAAGTCAAGAGCTCCCTTTGAAACAATCTCATTTATACCAACTTTGCCCTGGAAGCTGTTTTTCAAGAGGCTGACTCTGTACCTGAGCACAAGGACAGCCACCAGTGCCAGCCACGGAGTGCAGGTACTGCTTGACAGAGCAAACCCTACCAGTTCAGGGGCCAAAAGCTTAAAACTTGTTTTCACAGGAGGCCACAGGAACAAGTGGTAAATTCCATGAACACATAGTGACACAACCTGGCCAGGGAATCAGAGAAAGAGGCTTTCCATGTTGCCCTTTCTCCAGGAACATGAAATAACCAGGGGATGTTAGGATCCAGCATGGTCAGGTTGCTGGAAGGTCCCTGGGGGAACTAGATTCACTGGAGAAAGGAGCTTAAAGGCAGAGGCCAATAAAAGCATGGGAGGCAGCATGAAAGGGGGTTACGATGCCTGCGGGGGAGGCTGACACAGGGGGCAGCCACAAGAGGCCCGCCTCAGAGGGGGTGGGAGCCAGGAAAACTGTGGCTGGAAGTTTGAGACTGGGAGGCCAGTGGCAAAGGGCAACTGCCCTTCCACCTGCTCCTTCCCCGGCTGCAGAAGGCCCCTTGCAGCCTCCAGGCCAGGCCATCTTTCCCTGTGGGGTAGGTCACACTGGGCACTTTGTCCCCCTTCTCTGCAGGTGAAATCAGAGTGATGTGAAAATGAAGAACAGACTCAAAGCTACGGAGGGGTAGACTGTATGCCGTGGCTTGGCAAAGGGCTGAGGCCAGCCCGCGGATCCTCTGGCACCAGTGGCCCCTTTTCTTTTCTGACCCCAAGGCTGCTTCTCTAAGTTCTGCTTAGAGTCAACGGGAGTGCCCCAGGCCCTAGGGGGAGCCAGTGGGTCCCTCCAGGTCAATGCGGTGGGGAGGGCTAAGAGCCAGCCTGCTTGGCTGTCTGTCCCCTCACTTTCTCACTCACTCACCTGTGAGCTGACTGACTAGGACCACCAGCCAGCCTCTCAACAAGGCCAATCTTCCTACTCACTGCAAGAGGTAGGTAGGTAGGTAGGATTGATTGATTTATTTTAGAGACAGGGTTTCGCTCTGTCGCCCAGGCTGGAGTGCAGTGGCAGCTATGATCAAACTCCTGGCCTTAAGAAAAACTCCTGCCTCAGCCTCCCAAGTAGGTGGGACTACAGGCATGTGCCACCATGCCCAGCTAATGTGAAATGTCTTTAGATGGTCTTTAAAGAGAGGCAACTGCCATATCCACAGGTGCCTGGTTGAGCTTCCAGCCACCCCTGCCCTTAACCCCAAGCTCTGTGGCCTCCTCAGACGTCAGCAGAGTGTCCCTATCCAACAAAGCTCAAAGTACAAGGATGCTGAGGACTGAACATGTCAATCAACTGAACCCTTTTTCCCACCAAAGAGCAAAACAGAAAAATAGCTTCCCTGTAACAAAAATTACTCCTGCTGTCAGAGGAAGCTGTACCTGGACCACGTGCTTGCAATTCCACAAGCCACTGCTTTCACTGTACTGACAGTTTTTAGTTTTCTGTGAGGCTATCAGGCTACATGTATGAAGACTGGTAAGAATCTTATTCTCTCCACAGATAAAACTATTAAGAATGACACTCACTGTACTGTACTGTCCTCTTTGGAGAACCCACAGGACAAGAATTCTCTAACCTCAATAACAGAAACAGCTCTTTTCACTGAGCAGCCAGTCTGTTTTTAAAGGTATTGTCAAAATGGATAAAAATCTTCCTCTTCGCTTTGGCTGCTAGGAAGCTCAGAGCCAAACATGCAGCCCCACCTAGATAAAACGTATGGGACAGAGAGGCACTCACCTTTTGTGCTAATCTCTCCCTTGACTTCTCTTCATTTTCTTTCACTCTATCTGCCTCAATTGCTTTTATTAAAAACCTTGTGGTTAAGCCGGGCGTGGTGGCTCACGCCTGTAATCCTAGCACTCTGGGAGGCTGAGGCAGGCGGATTGTTTGAGCTCAGGAGTTCGAGACCAGCCTGAGCAAGACCCCGTCTCTACTAAAAATAGAAAGAAATTAATTGGACAACTAAAAATATATAGAAAAAATTAGCCTGGCACGGTGGCGCATGGCTGTAGTCCCAGCTACTTGGGAGGCTGAGGCAGAAGGATCGCTTGAGCCCAGGAGTTTGAGGTTGCTGTGAGCTAGGCTGAAGCCGCGGCACTCACTCTAGCCCGGGCAAAAGAGTGAGACTCTGTCTCCAAAAAAACAGAAAAAACAAAACAAAAAAAACCTTGTGGCCAGGCGCAGTGGCTCACACCTGTAATCCTAGAACTCTGGGAGGCCAAGGCAGGAGGATTGCTTGAGCTCAGGAGTTCGAGACCAGCCTGAGCAGGAGTGAGACCCCGTCTCTACCAAAAATATAAAATTAGCTGGGCGTTGTGGTGTATGCCTGTAGTCCCAGCTACTCGGGAGGCTGAGGCAGGAGGATTGCTTGAGCCCAGGAGTTGGAGGTTGCTGTGAGCTAGGCTGATGCCATGGCACTCTACTCAGGGCAACGGAGTGAGACACTGTCTCAAAAAAATAAAATAAAATAAATAAAAACCTTGTAACACCAGAAGTATCTTGGAAAGATGCCTGTAATCATTTTTTTGGGACTAGGACAGAGGAATCGTTAAGAGCAGAATAAAATAACAGAAAAAAACTCCTAATGCTGGCTTCAGCAGCACATACACTAAAATTGGAATGATATAGAGGAGACTTGCATGGCCTCTGTGCAAGGATGACGTGCAAGTTTGTGAAGCGCTCCATATATGCATTTTTTTAATTTTTAAAAAAAGAAAAAAGGGGAGGAAAAAACTCCTAAATCCAAGATGTTATTCCAGTACCGTAAGAAAATAAAACCCATTTACCTGGTACTTCTAGAAAGTAAACACAGATACCTAAGTTAGTACTTTACTGCTCAAAGTGTGATCCAGGATCAGCAGCATCCACATCACCTTCTTGGAAATGCAGATTCTCAAGCCCTGCCCCAGAGTCTTGGAATCAGAACCTGTGTTTAAGCAGTATCTCCAGATGAGATGGTAAGCACAATGTTTCAGAACCACTACACTGGTAAGCAAGACTGTTTAAGCATCCTAAAAAGGAACTGTTAATATACTAGCTTTACAACAATTCCTTAGGCATCTATGATATGCTAGACCCACACGAGAAGGAAATTTATGGTTCTTGTCCTCAAGGACTTTGCAACAGGACACTAGAAAAGGCTCACACCTGGTGGCAGGTTTTTAATGGCTAATTACAGAATGTCACAGCTGGAAGTCCCCAGAAGGAATAGTATTTCCTACAAAAGATTCAGGATTCATTGTGAGTATACTAAAAACAGAATCCCAGACCTAAATTTCTTCTGTGTCAGTTACAAGTGAGGAGGAGAAAAGTATTTGTTTTCCAGACTCCAAATAATTTAAGAGAAATTGACATGCCAAGGGGCAAGGAAACATACAACTTAGCCTGTTTCCTGTGACCAGAAATTGGTACAGGAAAACCTGGAAGTGAGGCAATGTCCCCCAGGGGTCGTATTTGACACCTCTGGATCTGGCAAACATGTCTAAAGCCAACAGGAAGACTTTTTCCACTTTTCACAATGTTTGTGAGCTACTTTAAAGACAGGAGACAGTTTCTTTATGAAAACAGATTTAAGATATACGGAGCATCCACATCCACAAGCTCAGCCTCTCCGTGGCTGAAGCAATCATCCTAAAGATTTTTTGTCAGCCACATCAGGCCTCATCTATTATACTGCTGTGCTCTTACATGACCATTTCAAGTAACAGACCCCACCATTCAGAGTGTATCAAATACTACTGTAATTCTTGGCCAAACTGTTATTTGCCACCTAATCAATCTTTAGAGAGTGGTAAGACCCTAGATGCATAAAGAGACAATCTTCTATGGAATACTTCTGCTGTGGGAGGAGAATCAGTAAAGGCTTACGGAATTTTTTTAAATCAAGGATCAAATAAGGCCCAAAAGGCAGACAGACTCTGAAGGGTCAAATACTATAATGATATTTAGTATTGCTGAGTCTATTCAAGAATCTGTTTATTTTTATCTTAACAACTACTAACAGCTACTGAACATTTTCTTTGTGCCAGGAACTAAGTTAGGCACTTTATATCAATATTTTATTTAATCCTCATAACACATGGTGCAGGTACTATTACTACTCCCCTTTTAAGAATGAGGAAACTGAGGCACAGAGAAGTTAAATAACTTAATCAGAGTAACATGGTACAGCTAAAATTTGACTTGGGTTGAGCTCAGCTGCCTCCCTAACCAGTAAGAATAACTAGCCCAAGAAGTTAAAGGAATAAACTTCTGTTTTGTCAATTTCGGGCTACTATGCTAATTTTTTTTTGTTTTCTTTTGGCTTCCTTCCATCATCAAGTGCCTTCTATGTTCCAAGCATTGTGCCAGGGGCTGGGGAAATCACAATACAGTGTGATGTATAAAAACAGAGGTAGCCATAGGCGGGAGTGATTATCAGTTGCAGAGTGAGGAAGAGCTTTAAAAAGCTTTCCAGAAGAGGTGAAACTGAGTTCCTTGCTCTTTTCTGTACTGAATGGCCCAGAGCTGACCCAGGTGTTGGGAAGGGCAAGGAGGTAACAAAGTGAAAAGTGGTGACTTCTTTTAACTAAGCCCAAAGCAAACTGACCCAACACCCTCTGTCAGGCACTTTAACAATATCTTTTACAGCCTAGATTTGAGAACTGCTAGGGTATTTACAAACGCTACTTCTCTTCGTGCCCCGCCTCCTCGCCCCATGAGTTCCAATCTGCCCTGGCACGGGCAGGTTTCAGCTCATTTTTATTGCAAACAATACGCTGAACCCAACCTAATAATTATAAAGGGCCTGGAACAGGTTTTGGAATTCGCCCCCGGGCTGCTGAGAGCTGTTCTACTGATGACAGTTATAAAAGGAAGCCCTTCTGGGCAAAGAAGTGAGACATCTGCTTCTCCTCTGCATCTGGGGGCTGCTGCGTTGACACCAGTAAGGCGGCGTCATTCATCTCACTCCTTCCCGTAGGAACGATCTGAGCTGCGTTGGCCCCAACGGGGGAGCAGGGTAAACGCTGGGAGAGGCCTAAGGGAGAATGACTTTCCCCGCGGCCCAGGCCGACCAGCGGCGCACCTAAGGGGGAGCGAGATGCATGGACACGCGCACTCCCTCGCCGCGCCCGGGCCTTCCCAAGCCCGCCCTCCCTCCTCAGCCGAGACCGCACATGCCGTTTCGCCCGCAAAATGGAGGCGAAGGCACGAGGCGCTCCCACCCCCGGGAAGCCTTTGTGCCCTCCCCCGCGGGGACATGAGGCGCGGCAGCCCGCAAGGCTACTACTCAGTGGACAGACCCGTAGGCGGAGGGGGCCGGGCCACCGCCCCCGGCGCCGCGGGCACCCCCGACATCGGCGCCCGCGCACCAGCCACTGCCTACCTACCGCACCGCGATCGGCTCGCACGTCCCGAGCGGACCCAGCAGCCCCATGCGGCGGCCCCGAGGTGGGGGTCTCAAGCGGCGAGCACTGCGCTCCCGCCGGAGCCCAGAACACTCGGGACGGCATCGAGCGCCGGCCACGCCCTTCGAGCCCGCCTCTTGTCCCTCCGCGGAGGAGCGACACAGCCAATCCCAGACCTCAGTCCGAAGGCTCGACCAATACACGGCCCACTCCTGAAAGAAGAGCCCACACTTGCGTCGCCTTGGCCAATGGGAGGCCGGGTCTTCTTCGGCGTCGTCCGCCCTCGCTTTGGGCGCTCCAACCTCAGGTTTTCCCTTGGGGCGAATGGGATTGTGTGAGGCCGCGCAGTCCTGGGGCGGGCGCAGAAAAGGTGGGCTGCCGAGGGGCGCTCTTTTCTTTCCTTCCTTCGCGCCCCGAGTCATGCATTCGTTAGTTCATTTGGCGCTGGGCGCACGGATGCGTTCGCGGCGCGGCGCTTGAGGGGAGGCGGGTCCGCACCCTGCCACTATGCTCTGTTTACATTCGTGTCTTCACAGCCCGGCCGCGTGACCACGCCCGAGGAGGTACGGCGGGGCGGGCGGCTGGGGACAGCTTCAGAGAGGAGGTGGGACTGACGCGCGGAAAGGGTGGGAAGCTTGTAGGCAAACGAACCGGGAGCTGCTAGGCGGCTCTCTGACGGCCTGGACTGATGGGAAATTGGTGCTGGAGTCCGAGGGGAAGAGGCAGTCAGCCTGTGGGGGCCGCGATGCACCCGTCCCCGCCAGCCGTGAGACGTAGGAATTTAATGACACGGCTCTTTGGCTTTTACTGCTCAGCGGAACCCGTAGGCATAGAGGAACTGCCACTAGGTTGGCGTGGGGAAGGGGTCACATCGTAACCTACCGCAGACCCGTTCCTGCCTTCTGATGATTTTCTCTCAGCAGCACTTTCAGCAGTCTGGCTTCCACTGAGTGCCCCATCAGTTCATAAAACAAGTCTTTAAATGTCTGAACCCTAGCTGTGGGCAGGGTACAAATTCTTTCCCATGGAGCTCCTGGGCCCCAGGTAGTTGAGGCGATAAGGACTTGTTGGGTTTTCCCAAACCTGTCAGGACAGCTCAGAAGTTTTGTCTAACCCAGGGGTCACAAACGTTTGACAGCAAGAGGAGCAACTAGCTCACAGATTGTTTTGTTTGGGCAGCCCATAGGTTGCATTTATTTGCTTTTGTTTTTCTACAAGAATTTAAATCCCACAGGCACCACTGTGTATTAATAGTTAGCCTTGACACATTTGTTACCTACCTGAAGGCATTTGTTTGTGACCCTTGTCCTCTCTGTATACACAGAAGACTTCCAGGGGAGTCACCAAATCCTACAGCTGAGACTTAGGTCTTTCCCAGCCCAGACATCCTGCTAGACAGAGAACTGGACCAAGTCCAAACAGGCAACCAGGTCAGGCAGAGAACCAGGGCACCAAATCCAAATGAAGGGAACTTGAAAGAAAAATCAAGGCCAATGGAATAAAGACTCAAAAAGCCAAGGAAGTTGGCTTGAGATAAGCAGACTATGAGCAGAAAGTAGTAATTCTGAAGTCAGCAAAAGACAAGCACATTATACTCTCTGTGTGTCAAGTTCCAGGTCAAATCCACCCACCTTCATCGAGCCCTCCCTGATATCCTCAACCAGATGTGTGCTTGTCTATCCTTTTGAACCCTTGCAGCACTCCACCTTTCCCATGGTCTTTAACGTCTTCTACCTTGTATGTTTTTCTCCTCTATAAGAGAGGGGATAGAATGGATGAGTTCCGAGGTTGCTTTCAGCTCTGACATTCTGTAATTTTGTGTTGTGAGCATCTTTTTTTTTTTGCCTGACAATTAATCTTTCCTTTGAGGAATTGTCTGCAGTCCGCTAGATCAGATGGTTCTTTAGAACCACACTTCTCTGGCCTTCCAAGGCGGGATGGGTGTGGAGAAGGGGAAGCATGGTGCCCAGGCCTGGCTGACTAGAGTCTCCCTTCTCCTCCTCAGAGATGTCCCTAGGGAAGAGCATGTGACCCAACCTGGGATGGTCTGAGCCCTTGTCAGGGATTTTAGAGAATGAGTCTGGGAAAATGAGTCTCTTTCTTTTCTCTAGTGTCTCTAAGCTTGGGCAAAATAAGCCTGGAACTGTGTGTGGTTATACTCCTTGGACCAGAAAATTTAATTAAAAATTTTGGTTGGCCCTCGGCTTTTTGTTGCTCGGCAGACGACTAGGCTGTGTGTTGGGGGAGGCGGGACAGGCATTGCAGCTGTGCTAGGACCAGCCTTCCTCCTCACTTGTCCCCATCCTCAGTCATCATTTTTTAATCTATAGTGACACATTAGTTGTCTAGTTCATAGTGAATGTGGTTTAAATCTGACATCATTCCTGTTGCCCTGAAATTTGAACCTTAGTGTTATTCTTATTGAAAATTGCCTTAGAATTTGATAAACTCTTTCCCCAGGGTATGCACTGTTTTAAATGAACAGATTTAGTACCAGTTTCTTAGTTATATAAAGCTTTAAATGAAAAAAAATTTTTTTTTCACATTTTTGACTAATTAGGCACCTATACTAATACTTACTATATTAAATACTTTTTTAGTGGAGGAGTTTTGGTTTTTTATAAGTGGAATTTAAAGAAATAATGTTTGGTGTAATTTGGAAGTTACAAAATCTTGAAATAGCATTTAATATTTTTCTCTCAGTAGTTGTCCTTGTGAAATTTGCAATGAGCTTTTTATTCCTGTTTACACATGAGAAATAAGATCTTATTAATTGTGGGAAAATTGATTAATGTCAAAGAAATAAATAAGTCCTTCTATCTGTTGCAGCTTATTATTTCATGAAATGAATAACGTACACAGGCAAAATGTTAAGATTTAAAAAAATTCTTCATCGTTACATTCAAAATTTTATGTTATTAAAGTAATACACTCACAAATTGTTTTTTAAAAATCATGTAGTGCTAAAAAACTTATAAGAGAAAGAATCTTACTGCCCATTCAACCCCCTTAGTCTCCTTTATCAGAAGCAACTTCAAATTTTTACCTTTCTCTTCTGTTTTCATAGTTTTAAGTAATGTACTTGCACTGTTATTTATTGATTTATGAGTTTGAGACCTATCCGTTGATTTCTAATTATTGTTGATGAAGATTTAGTCCTAATATGGCCCTTTTCCCATTTTCCCTCTTCTACCGTATGTATTCTGCATCACAATTTTCAGCATTTAGTTCAGCAGACAGTATTTCTTCTTCTATTTTTTTTAAATTTTTATTACTTATCTATTTTTGAGACAAGGCTAGAGTGCCATGGTGTCAGCCTCACTCACAGCAGCCTCAAACTCCTGGGCTCAAGCGATCCTCCTGCCTCAGCCTCCCAAGTAGCTGGGACTACAGCTGTGCGCCACCAGGCTCAGCTAATTTTTTTTTTATTTTTAGTAGAGACAGGGTCTCACTCTTGCTCAGGCTGGTCTCAAACTCCTGAGCTCAAGCAATCCTCCCAGAGTGCTAGGATTACAGGCATGAGCCACCGTGCCAGCCCTTCTATTTTTTTTAAAGACAGAGTCTTGCTGTGTTGCCCAGGCTAGAGTGCAGTGGCGTGATCATAGCTCACTGCAAACTCGAACTTCTGGGCTCAAGCCATTCTCCCACCTTAGCCTTGTGAGTGTACCATCACATCTGGCTATTTTTTTTTTATAGAGGCGGGGTCTATGTCATCCAGGCTGGTCTCGATCTCCTGGCCTCAAGCAGTCCTCCTCCCTCGGCTTCCCAAAGTGCTAGGATTACAGGTATGAGCCTCCACACTTGGCAGCATTTCTATCATTATGAGTTGGTAAATGTAGTTTACTACTGAGTTAAGTTCTGTATTATGGTTATGTTTTCTTTCTTGTACAACTTTTTTGACTTACATAGATTTCATAGAATTTATTCATATTTTTTCCATCATATGTGTCATATTTCTATCAGTAATTTATTTTAAAATGCTCACATTCATCATAAATTCTACCATTTCCATTTAGCCCCAGAGATTTCTTTCCTAAGAAATCTTCCTTCCTTCCTTCCTTTAAAAACCTCTTGCTCTCACTGTGACTTATTCCTCTTAGGTCTTCTGTACTGTCATCTCCCCTTATATGGAAACACTTGTTATTTCTGATTTGGGAAGATCCAAGATATTTTGAAGTAAACAGAAAATAGCAACCAACATCCATGTAAAACAACTGTAAGAACAAAATAAAAACCAGACCTTTTTAGCTAATGAAAATTAACCCCCAACAACCAAAAGCAGAGGAAAACTGCAACACAGCACTCTTAACATGAATTAAATATCATTTCATAAGGAACTGCAGCTATAAGGAAGACCAAAAATCAGATATTTAAAAGCTCAAAATAGAAATGTGTATAAAACAGAAAGCTATGAAATGAAAATTGACTCAATTCAGGAAAGGAATAAAAGGAAAAGCCAGAATGCTCTTGAGATATGAAAACTAAATTACATGGTGTCCAAGGGAAAATAGACTAAGAATTCAACAAGGACATTGAGAAAAAAATTAAAATATCCAAGAGAACCAAAAACAAATTTGGAAAAGAAGTGAAAATACCAGGAAAAAAGTGAGAAGATAGAAAAGATAGACAAAGAAGAACCAACATATGTGTCATTGAAGTCCCCAGAGAAGAAAAACATAGCAATGAAACAAACCTATAATTCAAGAAACATTGCTGGAAATAAAATAAGACAAGAATTTTTGGAAGAGACCAAAGGTACCTGGGGAAAAATTGACTCAATATCATTAGCCTTAGGGAAATCAAAACCACAATAAGATATCACTACATATCCTCTAGGATGACTATAATAAAAAGGTAATAGCAAGTGTTGTGACAATGTGGAGAAATTGGAACACTCATACATACATTGCTGGTCAGACATAAAATGGTTTAGTCACTGTGGAACATAGTCTGGCAGTTTTTCAAAAGGTTAAGCATAAAATTATCATAAGACCCAGCAATTCCACTCCTAGGTACATATCCAAGAGAAAATATATCTTCATACAAAAACCTATACATGAATGGTCATAGCACATTATTCATAATAGCCAAAATGTGGGAACAATTCAAATGTCCATCAACTGATGAATGGATAAATAATATATGGTATAACCACAAAATGGAATGTTATCTGGCAATTAAAAGGATGCTATACAACATGGATGAACATGCTATACAACATGGGTGAACCTTGAAAACATTATACTAAGTTAAAGAAACCAGTTACAAAAGACCATATATTATATGATTCCATTTATATGACATGTCCAGAATAGGCAAATCTGTAGAGACAGAGTGTAGATTAGTAGTTGCCTAGGGCTGAGAGAGTTGGGGGGAATGGGAAGTGATGAGTAATGGGTTTCTTTTTGGGATGATGAACTATTCTAAAATTGACTGTAGCAATAATTGCACAACTCTGTGACTAAATTAAAACCATGGAATTGTATACTGTAAATGGGTGAACTGTATGGTAGGTGAATTATATCTCAGTAAAACTATTTTCTAAAAAACGGATAGAGTAGCTTGAAGGAGTTTTTCATTGGCCAAATTTGGGACAATTTGCAAATCAAAAAGAATAATGTTAATAATTATAATATATTTTTTAAAAAACACGTGAGACTATAATCAATCTCAAAACATAGAAAATGAGGGGAGGGAAAAAAAGCTCATTTTTACAGAGTAGTAAATGTGAAAGTAATGTTAGATTAGAAAATCACCTTTCTGCAAACCAAAATGTAATAATTAACCAAGTCAAGGATTACTAATGGCTGCTAAGACTATTGGGAGACATCTTGTCAGGGGACAGGATATTCACACAGAGTTCAAATATTGCTCCACAGATTACTTTCTAATTATAAGAGGGAAATTATGCATTTATAATGGAGAGATTAAATAGTTACCACCATAACCAAGTGATCAAACATGACCAATTATGGGACTACCAGACGTAAGCCTCCTAAGTCGTATTCTTTCTAAAAATATTAAGCTAACTTCTTGCTTAAAGGAAACACACTGGATACTGAAACAAAATAAACACCATGAGGAAATAATCATCTCCAGAATGGTGGGACATTATACGAAACAATTACCTGAATGCTCCAAAAAACATTAACGGTATGAAAAAAAAAACTAGAAACAGATGGTATTGGAAATAATTTTTCTAGATCAAAAGAGACTGAATAGATAATAACAACCCAACAACAAGAATCTTGATTGGATACTGGAGCAGGCAAAAAAAAAAAAAAAAAGCTATGAAAGCTATTTTGGGGACAGTTGGAGAGAGTTGAATTTGGGCTAATATTAGAAGATATTATAGCATTATTGTTAAATTTGAGGGGAGAGATGACATCGTAGTTATGTAGGAAAATATCCTTATTAGGAGATACATGCTGAAGTAATTACAGGTGAAATGTTATAATGTCTGTAGCTTGATTTTGGTTGTTTAACAAAATCTATATTTATACCATTTAAAAAAAATTTTTATTATAGATAGGTTTTATTCTTCTTTTCCCATAATATTCTACAGGATATGTTTTTTTTTTTTTAAATGAACCATTTTATTTATTTATTTTTAGTGACAGGGTCTTACTTTGTCGCCCAGGCTGGTGTGCAATGGTATCATCATACCTCACTGCAACCTCAAACTCCTGGGCTCATGCAATCCTCCTGCCTCAGCCTCCCAAGTAGTTGGCGCGTGCCACCATGCCCACCTTACAGCTATCTATTTGTATAAGGGGGTGCACTTGCAAATGTGATAAAATGTTAATAATCAATGAATTTGTGGTTGTCAGCCTCTAAGATGGCACTCAGTGAATCCTGATCTTCTCTCATGGAATTAACACCTTGTGTAATCTGTTTCCCTCGAGATTTAGATTTAGAGACTGGCTTCTAGCAAACAGCATGTGGGATGTTATTTCTGTGATTGGGTTACAAAAAGACTGGCTTCCATCTTGGATGTTTTCTCCCTTACTTGCTCACATGGAAGCTGGCTGCCATCTTGTGAACTGCCCTCTGGAGAAGAGGCCCATCTGCAGGGAACCAAGGGAGGCCTCTGGCCAACAGCCAGTGAGGAACTGAAACCCTCAATCCAGTAACCTGTGAGGAACTGAATCCTACCAACAACCATGTAAGTGAGCTTGGAAGCAGATCTTTCCCAAGTGAAGCCTTCGTGCAAGACTGCAACCCCCTTGACACCTTGACTGTAGCCTGTGAGAGACCAGAGGACCCAGTTAAGCAGTGCCTGGGTTCCTGACCCACAGAAACTGGCATGATAAATGCTTCTCGCATTAAGCTGCTATGTTTTAGAGTAGTTTGTTTTGCAGTAACTAATTCACTAAGTAAAGGCTATATCCATTGTGCTCTTTCAACTTTTCTGTAGATTTGCAGTTTTTCTCCCTGCAGGGAGAGTCTGGCTAGCACACTGCTGCTGCTGGCACCATGCCATTGCATGCTAACTGCTGCCACTGCTGACATTTGATGCTGTTGCAGTAAATTATTTCTTTTCTTTTTCTTTTTTTTTTTTCTTTTTATTTTAAAGGCTAGTTGAGTGAAGCAGTGGGAGTGGGGAAGGAACAAAGGAATCTGTAACTGGTTGCGATCGATTAGTTATAAACACGTCTGCACTCGGACCAGCCCAGTAAATTATTTCTTAATTGACTCTGGGTGTCTGATTTGCTAGCTTGTGACCAAGCTCCAGCTTCCAGGCTGTGGGGCTGGAAAGTAACTGACCCTCTCTGCTTCCATAGTAGGAATTGTGGCCGTGCCTTCTGCCAGGCATGTAATGGGGGATTCCCCTCAAATAGGGAGGTTATTCAGACAGTGGGTAGACCAAAAGAAAGGGAGAGAGAGAAAGAAAGAAAGAGAGAAAATGAAAAGAAGAAAGGAAAAGAAAAATGAAAAAAAGAAAGGAATGGGGGACGAGAAAGGAAAAGAAAAGAAGAGAAACATCTACTGTATTTTTTTCTATTCCTCTTCTCCCCAGCTGCCTGGAAAACCCACTGCTGTAAAAGAGGATTAGATCAACAGAGTTCCTGACCTGATTCTTGGAAACACATCATGGGAGGTCAACTATTACCTCTTTCTATCTCTGCTTTTACCCTCCTGCCATTATCAACCCCCTCTGTGGCTCTTTAAAGCCCCAAGAGAGATAATCTGATTGTTGGCTGTTCACTGTTTAATAGAGGGCATTCATTTTGGTCAGAACTTTCACTCCAAGCTCCTTCAGAAGATCTAGATTGGCCAATAGCTTGGAAGCCCTTGGGATCAGGACTCCCTCCAATCCATTCATTTGTCTGTGAGGTGGTACCAAACCTAGCAACTTCTGCAAAAGGGCCCCTAGGTCAGGGACTTCTGCAGGCATTTTGAGACTTTCATAAGGGGACAGTATAGAGGAATGAACTTTACTTGGACCTTACCTCCCTACTTCATTCACAGAATGAGACTTGTGCAGAGGAAGCTGACTTCAGGTGAAGACAGTGAGTTGATCTGGGGCATGAAAGTGAAAGTGAGATTCCCAGGTGGTGCTGCTGCCTTGTGGCCTGTTGGAGACATGGAACTGAAGTTAGGAAGTCAGGGCTGGAGATGGAGATGGGGTGGTTGGTCCTGCGGATGCAATAGTTAAAGCTACAGATAGGGAAGAGATTTCCATAGGCATGGAACAGAGTGCAAAGCTGGAAAAGTCAAGTGCGGTTCCTGTAATACTATCTATTCATTCAACCATTTTCACCAGAACTTTTGAAATTTGCATCTGGAATAAATGGGTAAAGTAAATGGGTTTTGCCGACTGTATGGTGCCAGGCTGCATCAGCATCTCCATGCAATCCACAGACTTTATGTCTAACATTCAAATTTTATGACATTGTCTCTTCGATAAGCTTCTTAAAGTAGGATAATTTTTTGAGCTGCAAATGTGGGACTTCCCCTTGTATTTCCTCCTTTTCCCTCCTCAAGCAGGTGGTAGGCTTTGTTTTACTTTCCTCTGGGGAGGTTTATGGCAGGCTGAAAGCAGAAGCCTGCAAAACACTTCCTTTCCTGGCTTTGTTTTCAAAAGCCTAAACCCCCTGAGGTGCCTTAGTGTACAGGACGGAAAGGAGACAGGAAATCTGAGCAGGCAGTGGTGGATTTGCCCCAGGTTGAATGATTGCTTCAGGAGAGGGGAGAAGTCCACGGTCCTGCAACAGCTAGGACCTGTGCCCTTTTCTCTGACAACACCCCAAGGGGGTGGCCAGACCTCAGAGAGGAATAGCCATGAGGTTC
This sequence comes from Indri indri, assembly GCA_004363605.1. Classification (NCBI taxonomy): domain Eukaryota; kingdom Metazoa; phylum Chordata; class Mammalia; order Primates; family Indriidae; genus Indri; species Indri indri. The sequence continues at coordinate 8,577 of RJWJ010010162.1, read as the reverse complement.
CCAGCTTCACCAAATAGCCGTAGGTCCCAAGGGTGGCGTGAAAGCTAGTGTGCTATTAGAAGTGAGGGAACCAGGTCAATTGGGACACTGGTGGCCTTGGCCATGACCAGTGATGACCCATAACTGCAGGATCTTCCTAGGATCTCCGAGGACGGCCTGAGGGAGAAAATCCTATACATTTGGAGTAGAAATTAAGTTGACTTAAATAATTTATCCCACAGTGGAAATTTTTTAAGTTGTAAGGAATGAATGTACTGCATCAATAATACTGCCTGACCATCTTTGTGCATATAGTTTTCTTCTATACAGGATTTTTAAAAATAGATCCACAGAAGTAGAATTACTGATTGAAAGGGCATAGACATTTTTAAGGCTTTTGATACATACAGCCTAAATGCCCTATGGATGGATTGTGCCTTTTCCCATTTGGATTTTAAAATTAGAACCCTGTCTCCAGTGGGGTGGGGTGGGCTGGAAGACACACTGGCACCCTGTTAGGAAGTTATTGCAATATTTCATATGAGATATGAGGAAGAGCCAAAGTGAGACTGTGGCAGTGGGGAAAGAGAGGAAGGGAAATTGCAGCATCATTCAGGAGATGATGTCAGCAAGCCGTCTCTGCATATGAGTGAAGTAGTGACGAAGAGGCGACAATAAGGATCCCCTTACTAATTTCCAGCTTGAAAATCTGAGTAGATAAAGATCCTATCAACTAAGAGGCAGTGTGGTTTGGTGGAAAGTACCTGTATTGTGGATCTAATTTACCTAGTTCAAATTACGGCTCTCCCAACTAATTAGCTGTGCGGCCTTGGGCAAGTTGTTGAAACTCTCTGAGCCCATATACCTAGAACTCCTTATTTGTGAAAAGGTATAGTAACATTTTTGTCTCCTGGGTTACCGTAAGGATTAATTGTGAAAATGTTTTTTAACCACCTGGCCCACTGTGGTTTTGAAGAAATTAATAAAAGCAAATAATACTGATAGAAGAGGAGTCCAGAAAGATAAAGAATATAGTTGGTTTGAAATCCATTGTGTTTAAGATGTATGGAATAGACTTTATCGTATTCTTTTATTTTTTAAGGGACTGGAAGTATGAGAGGGTCGAGGAAACAGAGTGGTGATCCCACTGCCTCTGGGGTAGGACCCAGGGGCAGTGGTGCAGTTCTCCAGTGTGACCACAAGGTGGAGTGGAGTCCATTTTGATTCAAAGAGACACTCCTCCTTGGGGGAGGAGTGCCGTGTTCCATCTGCAGACTGTTCGCTGAGCACCTTCTCTGTGCTAGACTCTGCCTTCCAAAAGCTCTCTGACTTGTAAGGCTGCAGGCTGTAGCTTGGTTGGAGAGCAGTCCGTTTTTCTTTATATCACTGTATGGTTTTAGACCTTGACCTGATCAGGAAGGTTTCTTTCCAGGATGGTCACTGGTATATTCAGAAAGCAGGGCCCCGGGTATTTACTGTAGTAGCAGGACCAGTGCCAGGATCACTTGCACATTTAGGTTTCTTAGGAGCCAAAGTACTTTTCTATTTCTGAAAATGCACTTCATAAAAAGGGAACATTTAACAGAACTCAAGAGATTTCTTGGGGCCTTGGAGCAAAGCTCTTCTCCATCTCCCCTTTTTTTTTTTTTTTTTTAAATGAAGACGTTGACACATTTAATTAAAAAGGACAAAGCAGGCCAGGCCTGTAATCCCAGTACTCTGGGAGGTAGAGGCCAGAGGATCACTTGAGCTCAGGAGTTTGAGTCCAGCCTGCAAGAGTGAGACCCCATCTCTACTAAAAATAGAAAAATTAGCTGGGTGTGGTGGTGTGCGCCTGCACTCCCGGCTTGGGAGGCTGAGGAAGGAGGCAGGAGGATTGCCTGAGCTCAGGCATTTGTAGTTGCAGTGAGCTACGACGACGCCACTACACTCCAGCCTGGGTGACAGAGTGAGACTCTGTCTTAAAAAAAAAAAAAAAAAAAAGACAAAGCTGATTGAAGGCACAGATCTCTGCAAAGAGTGTTAAGGAACAGTAAACCTCTCCTGTCCAGAGAAAATAAGGAGCCTTATTAACAGGAATACTGCTGTCAGCCATTATTAGTCTAACTGTATTTTGAACAAGCAGGACTTGTGAGTTATAACCCTAATAGCAACTTTAGTTTTAAATCCTGTAATCCCTTTAAGGGGGTTAGTAATTCATCCCCTTCACCTGCATTAAACTCAGCAAGCCCCATTATTTTTCTGGCTACTTTTAAGTAAAAAGAGGTCTTCACTTTAAATCATAAACACAGGCTCAATTTAGCCTTTATAATGTCAGTCCTAGGTGAACAGAAGTCCAAACATAATTTTAAGCCTTCTCCCTAGGAGGGCCTGCTATGGGATGTGGGTGTGTGGAGGAAGGAGTAATCTATCTTCTCCTGCCCCCAGCTCCAGACCTAGGCCTGTTCACCCCAACTTTCTAATCCTGTTTTTGGATCCCTTAGGATTATAGCCCGAAGAGGAGAGTGGGAGGAGGCCAGGAACATGTTTACCTGATTGGTACCATAGGAAGATGGCTTCATGTTCTCCAGGCCTGGAGCGTTTTAAAAGGTGTTTAAAGTCAATTTTCTCAGAGAATTCTCTTTTGAGAACCCTAAAACTGCTGTTTTCACCTGAGTTCCCTTACCCTGTACTCCAGCAGTTCCTCTGCTCTCTCCACAGTGCCTAAGAATCCATTTCAACCTCAAACTTTTGGCTGAGATTCCATTGCTCCTCTAGATGGCCCTATTGGTGGTTGTATAAGACAACCTCTCTGGCTCCCTTTCTCACACCCCTACCCCAAGGTGGCTTGAATCACATCCATGAGACTCAGACACTGGGAGTACAGGCCCCCCCACAGCAGCAGCTCTTCACTCTCCTTCGAAAGCAGCTCAGCAGTCCACCTCTTGCCTCTAAGTTTTCTGAGTTGGGGCAAGACAGTCATCTGCCCTGCCCCCATAGCGGTAGGGGACACATACCAACTTCTTCAAGGGCCCTGGCTGACGTCCCTCTCACTTAGCTTGGGTGCAGGTGGGCACTGCCTTTGGTCAGAGGCCAGTCAAGAGACAGAAACCACATCGATTATTTTAATCGAGATAATTTAACATAAAGATTTGGTACCTAGGTTTTAAAAAACAGAAAAGGCCAAAAATAACACTAAGGTATCAGTGGAGGTGGCAACTGCAGGAAGCAACTACATGCCCTAGAGCTAAGAGCACAAGGACAAGCAGTTGGAATTATTTAAATGTAGAAACTTGTTGGAGGGGCCTGCAGAGTGGAGAGTGAGATCTCTGAGGAGAGGGTGCCAGCCCGCTCGCTGGTGCTGGATGCCCTTCAAGTGTAACTAGGTGGGATCATTGAGTGGTAGAACAACTAAATTGGGATCAACTGCTGCTGCCACAACGAACTGCTGCTGCCAAGGTGAAGAAGCATAGCCAGGGCGATGGTGACAGGAACAGGCAGCAGGTGGGAGGGAGAGAGTCCCTCTTCCTCCTCCAGCCCTGAGAGCTCCCTCTATTGCTCCCTATTGGAAGAGCCTAAAAGCAGCTTCTGGCAAGGGAGAAATGTGGTTTGTGGGGTCCAGCTCCCAGAATCATAAAGCTGAGCACAGAGGGTGGGTTCGAAGCTGAGAGACTGTAGCTTAATGGCTGGCAGACCTCTTCTTTATTTCTCTAAAGAAATGCTCCAACAACCCTTCTCTCCTCATTTCCAACAACCAGTACTCTTTCATACCCTCAATCTGGATAACATTTGAATAACAGATCTCAGCCCTCTACTTTGAAAATCCTGTAGATAGTCTAACTCACAACTCACATTAGTATGCAAAATCTACTGTATCTAGGTGCTTCCGTTAAAACTTCTAATTTAATATTTGTTACTACAGTAATCACTAACTTAATGGGCATTTATTATGTATCAGACAGTGCTAAGCAATTTACATATTAATGATTCTCATTTAGTCTCCCCAACGGTTTTATTATTATCATCAAATACTATTTTTGGTATTCATGTGCTTTTATTATCCCCATTTTACAGATGAGGAAACTGAGGTGCATAGAGGTGAAGTAATTTGCTTTAAGGCCACACAACTGGTAAGTGAGTAAACTAAGATTTGAACAAAAGCAATCTGGTTCCACGGCCTGCATTCTTAACCACTACATTAGACTATGTTATAGACTGAATTTATATGTCCTCCCCAAATTCCTATGTTGAAGCCCTAACCCCCAGTATGGCTGTATTTAGAGTAATGAAGTTAATTAAGGTTAAATGAGGTCATAAGGGTGGGGCCCTGATCTGATAGGATTAGTGTCCCCACCCCGCACCTCCTGTACTGAGGAAGGGCCATGTGAGCTCATAGGGAGAAGGTGCCTGTCTGCAACCCAAGGGGAGAGCCCTCCCAGACACCAACACAGCTGGTACCTTGATCTTGAACTTCCCAGCCTCCAGAACTGAGGGAAAATTAATTTCTCTTGTTTAAGCCAGCCAGTCTGTTTGTCATATTTTGTTACAGCAGCCTGAGGAGACTAATAAAAACTATTACTAGTAATTTTATTGTATAACTTGAGTTCATTGGTTTCTAAGGGAATAATTATATCGAAAATAATACATAAATGATAGTAGCCCCCAACTAAATTTTGTTTCTCTTATATTTCGATGGATAGACTATTTCCCTCCAATACTGGAAGTAGATAGTCGTGTCACCACTGGGAGAAAGGGAGTGTGAGACGAGCTTATATCCAGAACTTATGACAGTTCATTAGAAGCACCCAGCTTCCTCGGCACTAGGAATAGCCTGCAGGTGTGCTATTGTCACTGTGGTTATTACAGTCAGGGGCGACCATTTAGTGCCTCCTGGGAGGACATAATAAGTGGAAATGGCTTAGTCTGGGCAGGGGAGAGACTTAGCAGGGTCCAGGGTCCCATGGCAGCCAGTCAGTCCCGGTCTGCAGGTCAGTCCCACATAGCCTCTTCCTCCTGCCTTGTGGTGACTGATTTTTCATGACATGAAGTGAATCACAATTACATATACAGCCACTATACACTCCCAGGACCTCAAAGTAACCATAAAGAAAATAATAATTATAAGCAAGACAATTCAGCTTTTCATGGCTTTTCATTGCCAATTGCATGAGTTCCCAACCCTTCCACCTGCAGTTCTAGGACCTCCAGTATATGGACCCAACTTTCCAGAATCTTCTCCTTATACTTTTCTACATGGCCCATATACTGCAGTCAACTGCCTACTCACTGATCCCCGAATGGGCTCCTGATTTCCTACCTTTGCCTTTGCTCCCTATTTCTGGAAAGTTCTTTCTCCACTTCTGCTTGCTGAAATCTCAATCATGCTGAAAGACTCATTATATCTGTGAGGGCTGTTTATGTTTTGAGTGACACTCGAACAATAAAGGGAATCCATTGGCTCCTGTACTGAGAAATAGAGATATCTATCTTCAGGTGGTGTCTGATCCAGCAGCTCAGACAGCACCACAAGTGACCTGGTTTTACTCCACTTTTCTATTCTATCTTTTGCAGTGTCAGGTTGTGTTCTAACACCGCCCCACCAAGGCTCCTTACCCCTCCCCGAGCAGTGGCGGGTGTGCCCCATATCTTCCTTTTGTCTCTTCAGGTCTCTATTCTTCTCCAGCCTGCCCAGTGCCCTTGGAGTCTGCCCTGGAGTACATCAGTGGGCTCCTTTGCCCTCTGCTATCCACCTGGGTTTAGCCAGTGAGGAGCACTGTCACTCTGTAAGTTAATATAACTATATTAGAGACAGAAATGGTCTCAGGAGTTTTGCAGGGGTTTGCCCTGAAGGAATATGTGAACGTTTTAGTTTGCATATCAAAAGCTGCTTCACCTCAGGAGGGCATCTCAGAGGTCAGTGGCAGCTGCTTTCCAAGGTGAGGGTACAATCTCAGAGCTGTGGTTTTCACTTGCTTTGAAAGACAAAGCAGGTCTGCTAGGAGCCACAGGATGAGAGCTGATCAAAGAATGCCCACCCAACAGACAGACACCTGTGGCTAAAAGCAATTAGCCCAAGGGACAGTTCCTGCTTAAACTCCTGACTATCTGTCTCAATACACAATAACTTGGAGCCACTATATCTCTGTTTAACCCTTCTGTTAAATGATAAATTTACCTTAGAACTTAGAAGTGTGTCTTCGAAAGATTTTATAACTGTTTGTTCACATAGATAGAGTTAGTTAAGGGATCTCAAGAAGCCTTTTGAAATACTTTTAACCTAAGATGAACTACCTGTTATTATGTAAATCTGTTACCCCTGGCAACCGATCACTGTACCTATAAATACCCACGTAAAACTTCACTCGTGGCCTTGCTATTGACAGGGATATCACAGGGACCCTTGAGTACCCCTGCATTTGTCTTTCTATCCTAATATAAATCTATAAAACTATACCTTCATCTCTGTGTATTCTTTTACTTCTGTTATTTTCTTATCCTTTGTGATGACCCCTACCTAAGGGACCCAATTTTTTGCTGGGAGCATAGCTAACTCCCAGCAGAGCACCACATAAGCTCAGCAGATGGTTGGGTTATTTATTAAACCTCTGTCTACCATGGGGCATACCACGACCTGCCTTTATTCCTTACCTATGAGGTGACAGTCTCCACACAGCTCTCTCTATCTCTGCATTCCAGTGACCATCCTCTGGAGGCCTAGGGTGGTCCTGGCACCAAGATACTTCACTATTCCTTAAGTTTTCCCTACACCATGCTCACACCTTTGTAAAGAGTCCATTTATTAGTTACACCTCAAATTGCCTAATTTGAGTGTGCTGTTTCCTGCTGGGACCTTGACTGATACAGCAATCCCAAATCACACATCTTCACACCACACTGCTCAGGGCGAAGAGAGAGGTTCTCTTTTGACTGTTTTAACAGGAGAGAGTGAAAGCTTCTTGCCCAGGAGCCCAGCAAACATCTTGATTCTCTTTGCCTTGGTTGTCTTACCCACCAGTCACTGTGGGTGGTGGTAGTAGGAACGGGAATGTGCTGATCTGCCTAAACTAGTAAGAGACTCCCCTGCTGCTGGGGCTGGGGTCATGTTAACCCAAACCCCATGACTGAAACACGCAAGGGGTGATTTCCCCCAAGCAAAATCAAGGTGCAGCAGTCCCAAATGGAAGAAGGAGGGAATGCCACACACTCCCCCGAGGGCCATCTCCTTCTCTGAAGCTTGTCCTTACTTTCCCAACAGGATACAATGCAATGGGCAACAAGATATGTGTGGTCCTGCTATCATGGAGCTTACAGTGCAGCTGGGGAAACAAGTACACAAATAAAGATAGTTATACATCATATTGAGTGCGAGGAAGGAAACAAATGAGGTGCCGAGAGACGACAATACGGATCACCTATTTTAGAGCATGTGACCAGGGAAGGCTCCTCTGAGGAGGTGAGGTTAAGCTGAGGCTGGAAAGATACAAGTGAAGGGGAGGACTGGAACTCTTGATGTGCACAGCTTGAGAACGGATGAGAACCAGCAGTGGAGGAACGTAGCCGAGGCCAGTGTGGCTGGAGTGAGGTGAGAAAGGGGAGAGCCACCTGCACGAGGCAGGAGAGGCAGGCAGACTTCCTGGACCTGGGTTTGGATTCCAGCTGGGTGCAAAGAGAGGATTAAAGGGTGAGACTTAATCTGATTTCTGTGTTAAGCTCACTCTAGGAATAGAGGCACTCATTTGCAAGATGCTGCATTGTTGAGGTGACAGATGGCAAAGACCTAGACGAGGTGCCAGCTGTGGAGATGTATTTTAGAGGTGGAATCGGTGTAACAGACAGATGGATGGGATGGGGCCGGTGGGAGGTAAAGAAGAATGTAGAGTGACTCCTCAATTGCTGGTCTCATCTTGAGTTGTGGTGATGGGGCTGGGGTGGGAATTGGAAGGTCAGTGGCCTGAGGCCACCCAGCATCCCTGGGTCCAAATGGTGAGTTCCAACAAAACAGTCTGATGGCTGCCCTTGAGTCAGGTGCCACCTGGCCCATTAGCTAGGCTGAGAGAGGGGAGGCACACAGGGACCAGTGTGCTAGGGCCTGCCTGAATTTGTTTCAGTCTAAGAGAAAGGAGAAAATAAACATGTGAATAAGTAGAACACACAGCATTATAAGGTCTGGAGTAGATGCTATCTGGGGCATCATCCTAGCCCCCGGCTGTTGCCCTTTCTCTAGAACCTGCTCTACCCGCTCTGGGGCAGGGGCCAGCTACAGTGGATGGCAGAAAGAGATTCTGCTATAAAAAACATGCAAAAAGAATGACAACAATAGGAGAAAGAGATGGAGTATGTCAGTAGGCACATCCTTGGTTCTTCACCCAAAGAATTTACAGTCCCCAAATGACTTTTGTGATATTACACCTGCTTTTTTTTTTTTTTTTTTTTTTTTTTTTTTTTTTTTTTGAGACAGAGTCTCACTCTCTGGCCTGGGGTGAGTGCCGTGGCATCAGCCTAGCTCACAGCAACCTCAAACTCCTGGGCTCAAGCAATCCTACTGCCTCAGCCTCCCGAGTAGCTGGGACTACAGGCATGCGCCACCATGCCCGGCTAATTTTTTCTATATATATTTTC
>RJWJ010010161.1:0-47782 GCA_004363605.1 Indri indri | reverse complement strand
GGACAAAAACAGGGATCAGTTTCAGTGAAGATTTTTATGGAAGTCTCACTTGAGCTAAGTGGAAGAGATAGTGAAGAAAATTCTAGGCAGAGGAAACATTCTGTGTAAATGCACAGAGGCAAGAAAAGCATGACCTGTGTATGAACAGTGAGAAATTATATGTGACTGAAGTGTTTTGCTGCTTCTTCACTTGAGACCACCCTTTCCTTCTCAGGAAAAAGAATGATTCCTTTCCAAGACAAAGTCTGCTCCAGTGTTCCTGGTCTGATACTTCTTCCATTGCCTGTGAAACATGTCCCATCAATTATCTTTTTTATATTTGTTCAATTTCTTTATTTCCACTGAATGTCTCATCTGCCTCATATATATTCCTGGGTAACCTTCATGGTGGAAAAAACAAAACAAAAATGAAACAAAACAAAATCTTTCCATCAAGCTCATAGCCCCTTATAATCTCTAAATTTTTCCATACCAAATTTACAAAACGATTCTTCACACACTGCCTCTACTTGCTCACTCCTTTGTCTTGTCTTTTATTTACCACTTGATTCAACTGCTTTCTGAAGGTAGTACATCTCTGATCATTTTTCTTCTTTGTCTAAAAACTCCGAATGACCTTTTACAGTCAGCTGCATGAAGGGCGAAATTTTAAGCTTTGATCGTAAATCCCTTTCTACCGTTGAACTGTCCCAGGATTATCTTTCAGAATGTTTCTACTACTATATCATAATTTAGATAAAATAGACTATTTAATAATACACTTTCTATAATTGTTGAACTTGGCTGTTGCTACTTTTAAGAAGCTATCCTTGACCATCTCAGACTGAGCCCTTTGTTGGCAAGGGCTCTGTTCTTGCTTGTCATTGTATGCCCAGTGCCTAGTGAAGCCTGGCCTGTGCTGGTCACTCGGTGAGGTGAATGAGGACAGATACCTTCTATTGGGAGCCTGATCTTTGACTTACAGGCAACTAATCCCTGTGCATGCCTGACTCTCAGAATTCAGGTGCCCTCAAGAATATTACTGTTGAAAAGGTTCCATTTACTGTATTCTCTAAATGAGAATAGGCACATAGTTTTGAATAAATGAGTGAACAAATGGATGGGCAAATACGCTTTATTCATATTAACAGAGAATTCGCATTTGACTACAGTATCAACAGACCATGAAAAGAAAAAAAAATCTTCAAAGCAGACTCTGTATTTATAATGTAAATTTTATTTCAGATTCTCCTACTTTAATTAAATACAAAATGTATGGGATAAGGACCCAATTTAGGCTTATTCCTGAGTTAGGCACCATGGAGAATGTAAGAAAAATAAGACATTAATTTAATGATTTTGATCTGAACTTGAAAAAATCTGAATACAAGTAAAGAATCATTCCATAGATTTCTGAATTTTAACACCATCTACTTCAGCTTGCCATAATGTCGTTTTTTATCTTTAATAATTTATGTGAATTGCTTTTTCTTTTTCTCAATTAAAGATATTCTCAATCTCATTGGCATGAGAATACAGGTTGCTGTTATTCCTTCCTCCCTCTTCTCATATTTTTTTTAAAAAAACTTTATGGCCCTATTTATTAGTTTTCCTGTATAAAAATTACCATCGTGGATTGTAGATTTGCCTTCTAGATAATTTTTCATTTGTTTAGAAGCCCCCCTTTCCCTACTGCTTACTTCAAATATTTCCTGAATATGCGTCCTCTAAAATATGCTACCATTTGCTTGTAATTATTGTGCATGATCTGCTGCAGAAAGATCCCATCCATCTTTCTCTGCATACTGAAAGGATGTGCCAGAGAATTTTAATAGAGCAGATATTCTCTTTTTTGGCCCTTTCATATAGGAAAGTCATAAATGGAATCAGAAGATTTATGAGAATTTGTTCTCATTAACTAAAGAATGCTTTTCGAATACAGTTTTATAGCAAAAAAAATGGCATATACATAAAGTTGTTATAAAACTTTACAGGAACATTTTTATAATAGTTATAGTAATGCAATAGTAAGTCAATAGTTAAAGAAAAATTACCATCCTAGGTACCATCATAAAACTTTCATATTATGGACAACTGCTGATTTGGCCAAAAAACCCAAAACATTAACTTTTTTATTCTTTCATTCTTTCTTTGGGCACTATCACTGCTGTGACTTTAGGAACTGATGCTATTCATAAAAATTTCTGTGATTGGCAGCTGAGTCAAGAAAGTAGCCCTGTTTTATCAGGAGTCTGCTCTAAAGTGCTTCCAAAATTTTGGAAGCAATGCACGAGTGGTTCTGATGGCAATTCAGGCCAGAATTTCTTGTGCCTTTCATTTCCTCAAATCTAGAAGAAAAATGACTAAAAGTTTATGAATAGGATTACCTGATTAATATCTCAGCTTCGCTATGCAGGCTACTGTTTTCCTTAAGGCTCATCTATCTACAGTGGAGGTGGAGGTGGGGGGAAATGATGTGGTAGAGGGTGGAGAAACTAGAAATTCAACTTAAAGAATACAAACAGAAGGCAGGAATTCACTTTCTGACATTCAGAATAGATTATATAACAAGTCAATTTCCTTGCAGGCCAGGCTACTTCTCGAAGAGAATATTTTCGAAATCTCTTTAATCAATCTTCTTGAAATAATCACAGTTTGTGTCTGGAGAGCTTCCCCCAATGTGCAGAGAAGATACCAATACCACCTAGGCAGCAAGACCAAGGTGTAGATAGAAGGGAGTGGTCAGATGTGTGATTCCTAATTTCCTCCAAGGACTTCAGTTCAAAGTGAATGTTTTGGGGGTGGGAGGTGTTGGGAGGAGGGCAGCAAAGTGGTATGAAAAGATGATGATAGCTCAATGCGGGGGAGGAGTGGGAGCTCCTGTCCCGACTCCCAATTTGGGACTCGGGGAAGCAGCCAGTTTGAAGTTAACCTAATATAAACATGTGTTTTAGCTTTCATGAGGCACTCGCATTTCCTGTGTTTATAGAAGGAGCCCAAAAATATAAAGGAATCTATCTGGAGCACTTGCCTGAGGGGGACATACAAAAAGGATATAGCGGCTCTTCCATGAGGCTACAGAGCATTCAATCAAGCCAGGGGCTGAAGTGAGCACAGTCAAACCACAGATTACCTGCAATGAGCCAATATCAGGCCAAGCCAGCCATGGAGGAACCCTGGGCTTCAGCTAAGCTGAGAGAGACTGCTACTTTCCGTCAGTCAGGGCAACAATCACAGACACAGATGGAGAGGGCCGCTGTTGCGGGACTAAAAGCCTGCAGGCGTCCTAACCAAGAACATCTTCAACCACACCATGAGGTTGCAAACACTGAAACATCATCTTGAAAAAGAACTCTTGGGTTAGAGGTAAGGTGTTTCAGAGGCAAGAAAGACTAAGTAATCAAAGTAATCAGTGTAATCAAAGAAATATTTTACATTATCAGACTTAGCTAAATTTGAAGTGTACATATCATCTGCATTGCAGGTAGAATCAGTTAAACTTGCTACTGCGTGAATGAATATATATGTGTGTGAATGAGTATATATGAATGTATATGCTATTATATGTGTTCAAAGACCTTTCTCTTAAAAGGTTATAAGAAAATATATGCTAAGTGGATGGATAAAACACTATCATCCCAATTGGAGGACTTCTGAGAGAGAAAAGGGCACTATTAATAATTATTCTTAATCCACTCATGTATTTGTGGGCACTTGGGTTGTTTCCACATCTTTGCAATTGTGAATTGTGCTGCTATAAACATTTGAGTTCAGGTGTCATTTTTATAGAATGTCTTTTTTTCCTTTGGGTAAATACCCACCAGTGGGATTGCTGGATTAAATGGTGTTCTACTTTTAGTTGTTTGAGGTATCTCCATACTGCTTTCCATAGAAGTCGGACTAGTTTGCAGTCCCACCAGCAATGTAAGAGTGTTCCTATCTCTCCACATCCATGCCAACATTTGTTATTTGGGGACTTTTTGATAAAAGCCATTCTCAATGGAGTTAAGTGATATTTTATTGTGGTTTTGATTTGCATTTCCCTGGTGATTAAAGGTTGAGCATTTTTTCACATGTTTATTGTCTATCTTCTTTTGAAAAGTTTCTGTTCCTGTCCTTTGCCCACTTTTTAATGGAGTTCTTTGATTTCTTTCTTGCTGATTTTCTTGAGTTCTTTATAGACTCTAGTTATCAGCCCTTTATAAGATGTATAGCATTCAAATATTTTCTCCCATTCTGTAGGTTGTCTATTTGCCTGAATGATAGTTTCCTTGGCTGTGCAGAAGCTTTTTAATTTGATCGGGTCCCATTTATTTATTTTTGTTGTTGCTGTGATTGCTTTTGGGGTCTTAATAAATTCTTTGCCCCCCAGACCAATGTCTGTAAGATTTTTTTCCACATCTTCTTGTAGAATTCTTATAGTTTCATGCCTTAGGTTTAAATCTTTTATCCATCAGGAGTTGATTTTTTGTGACCGGTGAGAGGTGTGGATCCTGTTTCAGTCTTCTACATGTGGCTATCCAGTTTTCCCAGCACCATTTATTGAATAAGGATTCTTTTCCCCAGTGTGTGTCTTCGTCTGCTTTGTCAAAGGTCAGATGGCTATATGAGGATGGTTTTATCTGTGGTATATGTATACCATGGAGTACCACTCAGCTATAGAAAAAATGATCAACTAATACCTCTTGTATTATCCTGGATGGGGCTGGAGACCATTCTTCTAAGAGAAGTATCACAAGAGTGAAAAACAAACACCACATGTACTCATCACTAAATTGGAACTAGTCGATCAACACTTACGTGCAGGTATGGAAATAACATTCATCAGAAATCAAGCAGGTGGGAGGGCGGAGGAAGGGATGGGTAAATTCACACCTACCATGTACGATGTACACGATCTGGGAGATAGGCACACTTATAACTTCAACTCAAAAGATACAAAAACAATTTATATAACCAAAACGTTCAAACCCCCATAATATTCTGAATTAAAAGAATATTCCTAGACAACAGACATAAACAAGTACTGTCCCATACCATCTGGGAACTCTAGAGAAGAAAAATTGAATTCTGTTTAACGTGACAATTTTTCATTTTCCTTTTTTTTTTAGGTCTCGCTATGTTGCCCAGGCTGGAGTGCAGTGGCGCAATCATAGCTCACTGCAATGTCGAACTCCTGGGCTCAGGTGATCATCTTGCCTCAGCCTCCTGAGAGGCTGGGACTACAGGTGCTCGCCACCACATTTGGCTAATTTTTAAAAATTTATTTGTAGAGATGACATCTCACTGTTTCCCAGTCTGATCACAAACTACTGGCCTCAAGGGACCCTCTTGCCTCTGCTTCTTAAAGGGCCTCCCAAAGTGTTGGGATTATAGCCACGAGCCACGGTGGCTGGCCTAGAAATTTTCTTGATTGGGATGGAGAGAGCAGAGGAAATACACTTTTAGCTTAATGGGTATATTTGTTTAAAAAAGGGATATTTCCTAGGTCCTAGCTTAGATCAGAGAGTCTAAACAAATAAGATTTAAATTGTTCTATTTAAGAAATAAGCAGAAATTCAGGGGGCTATCTCTTAGCTCTCAAGCAGGGAAATGATAGAATGCTGAGATAGAAAGAGACACTTGAGAGAACAGCAGTAATCTAGTGCCTAGAAACTGGGTTGTGTGAATAGGGACATGGTCAGTCAGAAATTTCCACTGGAGAGATTGTGATAGTTGATCTGGATTTTAAACTTCGCCTGAACTATGCTTTGCTGCCGTCTCTATAAAAATCCTGGTCAAAGCTTTGTAAAATCTGGAGTCTTCTTTGATTATAGTTTTGGGGGATTGGAGGGAGGGAATGAAGGCTTCGGAGCTGTCTCTCTGAGGGGTGAAACCAAACGATCATGAAAATAGTCAGGAAACTCAGAAACAAAGACCTAGTGGGAGCTGAAAATTCACCAGAAGCAAAAAATTAAAGAAAGATGCAACCTGAAAATGTAAGCCCCGTCTTAATCTAGGAGCTGTCTATGGGTTTCTACTAGCAAGATGAGGGTTTAAGCAAATCTACCAAAATATTCAAGAAAAGGTTGTTTTCCTAATCCTGAAAACCTATAAATAAGTAGGCTGCAGAAATCTAGGTTAATTTAAACACATTTTACACAATTTTATACACTTAAAATATAAGTTCAGTGGTCAGTCAGTAATATTTATTGAGTAACTATTATAAGCAGATTGTTGTACTCTAAGCAATGAAAGTTTTGAACTCACAAACTTAGTTAATTCCATAGTAAAAAACAAAATAAAAAAAGAAATTCACATTAGCATTTTTCTATGATTATTGAAATGTCCTTTCCTTCTCATATATTAACTATAAATAATACTAATTCTCCACCCTCAAGTTGTTTTCATTATTATTATTAAATAATACTTATAACTTACAGACAATGGCATAGATTTATGCCTACTGGTTATTTGAAGTTCATGAAATGCCTTCAGCTCTCTTGAGAAAATGCACAAAACGTACGAAATCTTAATAAAATAATAATATGCCCAAGGATAAACCATGTCCCTGTGTTTTCATAGTGTGAGTATCATGGGCATTTTACAGCACAGGTTGTTTATAAACGAGGCCCCAGCTGTTACAGAGAGACTCAGGCAGAAAAAGGGAGTAAACAGAGGCTAATAATGCCGATTATAATGGGAGGCTGTTTCTGTAGGGAACGAACCAGGGCGAGTTACATTCTCCCTAGGGGTAAACTGCTCAGTCAGTATCTCCTATGAAGTACCATGAGGTAAATTACCTCTTTCCAGGTACTAAGTGATACCTTGATGCCTTGGAAAAATTAATGGGTGAGTGGCTTACTCTGAAAGCATTTTACTCCCTCTGAGTCAACCCAGGATTCTGCCCAGTTAAGTTTTTGGAGGGCAGAATTTTCCCTAGAAAGAGCAGTTTAAAGGTTTAGAGTTACCAAAGCAATATTAAAAACTGGTCCCTGATGTCTAGTAGAGACAGGACTTTTCATCATGGGTAAGACTTTCATTATCACTTGAGTGATTACATTTCCCTCAGTGGCCAAATGAAGAGGGGGAAAGGGTGGGAGTGACCAGGAAAACATGAGCTGCGTTAATGTGTTTTTTGTATTTATCTACAGTGGATCAACTATCTCCTGTCTTCTAAAACATGATTTGACCTATCACTGTGTCAAAGACAATTCAGATTGTTACCACATCAGGTAAATAAAGTTGTTGTTTTCTCTAAAAATATATTTTCTACATTTAACGGCTTATCTATTCATGGAAACAACATAGAATTCAAATGTGTAGGCTGGAGGCATTACTGGATTTTAAACTAAGTTTTTTCGTTGTTGCTGTGTTTTAAATAGAGCAGGACAAAATGCTGTTTCCCTCGGCTTTATCTAATTATTTCCCAAGCTCTGTTCTACAGTCAGTTAAATCAAATTAACAAAATTAAATTAATGAATTTTTGAAGAAAGTTTTCTTTAAAGAATCTAATGGATATACCTTCTTTGTATAGTAAAAATGCTTAAAGGGTCTTTAAATCTAGTATGTGTATAGATTATCAAGTAAATATTTCAGCAGTAACTATTTTAACTCATCTTATTAGGTAATATTAATAAAATCACATTTATAAAGCAGTTTTATTTTCTGAGACACGTGAATAATTTGCTCCAATATTTTAATTGCTTCTCAAATGGCATCTAGGAAATAGAGTAGTGATAAGTACTCTTTTTTTTTTTCTCAAGCTGAGGTTCCAGGGATGGAAGCCCCTAAAGTGCTTTTTCTGCCTTCAGTCTTTTTCCCCACTCCTCCAACGTAGCCTCTCTTCAAAACTGAAATTCTGATCATGAAACTCATAGATATGGAAATAGATGGAAAAAATATAAAGCCATACATTTGTCTTCAGTAAAATGGTTATTGAGAAATAAATTACACAAACTGCATTTTAATACCCAGAGTCAGACTGCTAAGATCTGCCTCTTGTCACAGCCATTTCGAAGCATAGTTGCCCCTCTGAACTTTAGATGTCTCATCTGTAAAATGGAGTAATAATCACACCTACCTCATGCAGTTGTGCAATGATTATGATGATTTTTTTTCTTATTTATTTATTTGTACAGATGGGTTCTCACCATGTTGCCCACGCTGGTCTTGAACTCCTGATTTCAAGGGACTCGGCCTCCCAAAATGCTGGGATTATAGGTGTGAGCCACCATGCCCAACCATGATGACTTAATCCATTTAAAGCACTTGACACATTCCCTAGCAATGGCAAGCCCTCAATAAATGTATTATCATCATATTTTTATCATCATTACAATGATCATTTTAATTTTGTGAGCAACCCTGGGGGCAATATTGTGGAGCATATAAATGACATAGAACACATCATTTTTGCTATTTGAGGGAATTACTTATAATTAGGGAGAAAAATTTAATAAAATAAGGAGGAAATGACAGTAAATTGTCAATTTTAGGAGTTACTGTTGCTGATGTTCAAAGTTGTCTTATGAGTTTTAATAATTAAAAATGAGAATTCCTCATGCAGAGGAACATAGGAAACTTTGGGGAGTGTTGCGATTGTTTTATATTTTGATTTTGGTGGGGCTTATACAACTGTATACATTTGTTAAAATGCATCAGAATTGGAGAATTTCATTTGTAATTGGAGAACTTCATTTGTAATTGGAGAATTTCATTTGTGAATTATATCTCAATAAAGCTGATTTTTCAAAAAGGACATTAAACTTGTTGAGTGCCAGGGTAGTATAGCAATGTCATTGGTATTTGAGGGTCAAAAATTGCAAAGGGATGAATGACTATTGTAGTAGAGGAAACAACAGATACTTATTGGAGGATTGTGCTGATAATGAGAAGGAGAGAGATGGGGATGGGGAGGCAAGGCTGTAGATTGATAGAGTAGAGTGACTGAAGAAAAATTCTCCAGACCGTGTTTGTAGGTAGAGGAAGCAAAACCTGCAGAGATTTAAGATGTAAGAGAAGAGGTAATTGCTAGGGCCGTTATTGTGATGAGATCAGAGAAAAACTGGCAGAGTTAGTCTAATTAATAAGAAGCCACCCTTTTCCTTAATGATTGAACCAAAGAAAGCAATAATGGGCTATGTTCCTAAATTTTGCCGAAGCAGTTCTTTTGTCAGTAATGTAGGCAACTGAGTGTACAGTTATCCACTGCCCACCTGGGCAGCTCTGATCTGTCTCTGATAGCCTGCTAGGACTCTCTCCCTTCGCTTGTTTCCACACAGAACTCACCTGCAACTAGCATTTCATGAGATTTATAGAGTTTTACTGAATCTCTTTTTTGATATGGTGATCATGAGCAATATTTAAATCTAACCATAGTGAATCTCCCCTAACAACATTGTGCGGCTTTCCAAATCTGAGGTAGACTTTTCAGATTCTACTAAACTGGCTTGACCTTTCCATGTTCTTTGACCCTTTGGTTAGGTAACCTTAGGACATTCACCACAGTGGGAAATGACAGATGCGCTCAATTCCCTGTCTGTGGCCAAAACTGAGTAAACTTTTCAGAACTACTCAAGCCCTTTTTGAGAAATAGGATCCTTTTATTTTTCTGCTCTTTCCCCTCCAGCTCAAATTGGAATTAATCTTGAGCTTGTCTTCCTTTTTGCTTCTATTCCCAAATGTATTCTTAGAAAAAGGGCTTCAAAGCCAACTAGAAACTGGACCCAAATGTCAAGGTATTTTCTTCACCTTCCCTACTCCTTATTTTTACCCCAGATGCTCTGGAGTCCTGTTTATTAAATCCTAAGGAACTTGTGGGATCATTTGGGAAGATTACTTATCAAATTCTTCCTTGTATTTCTACATTAACACCAAGGAGTAACAGTGGCGAATGATCAACTTCTTTCTTATTTTCTACCTGATCTTGTGGTGCATTCTTAAGTTCTGGACAGCAGCCATTTTCCATGAATAATCGACCATGCAAATACATGGCTGTTTTGATCCTCTGACCTTGCTCTCCTCACTTACCTTTAACAGAAAAGTTGTGTACACAGCAGACCTTTAATGAAAATATGTGGAAAAAAACTTTAGCCACTATTGCTTAAAAATACATGGGTTTTGAAGAAATGTTCTATGCATATTTTCAGAAACTAAAATGCTATTTCTTTTTGAATAATTTCAAGTGAATTACACATGAGTGGTAGGGAAAATTATATTCACCACAATTTCCTCCAGGGAGAATGATGAATTTGCTCTGAAAAGAAATTGTTTCATAAGACCACTTGGCACTTGGGTGAATTCAATCCCCAAAGAGATTCCTTGGTGTGTAGAGTATTTCTTATCCCAGGATAAGGGGTGGGAACTTTCAGCGTCACAGGAAAGAGGTAAGAACAAGGAAGAGGGAGAGGAAGTGGTTAGAGACAAGAAAACAGACAAGGTAACACTGTGTGATGTGAGCTCTTCTTGCATCTCTAATCATTAGTAAAAGCTTTTAAAATTATGAAATGTGGTATATGAGAACTTTTTTTCCTAGTGGAGAAGAAGCTCTGAAGAAGTAACTCTTACATCCAGAGGTTGTTGGTTTAAATAGACGTAGCCATGAGATAATAGGTACAGAATATATCAGGTTATGTGTTCAGTTTTGAAAATACACTATTTGGGAAGATTGGGAAATTTATTGAATTTTAAAATTTCTTAAGCACTATTTTAGAGCTACTAAATTGTTGTAGACAGGCCTGGATTTGAATCTAAGCTTTTCTTCTTACCAGCTATGGGCCTTTTGAACTTCTGTTTTTAGGCTTTTACATGGATGGCATTTTAAATGGATGGCATTCCCACATAGACGTTCCCTAAACATCACCTGTGATGATGATGAAGATGATGATGATGGTGAAGTAGAACATTCCTAACACAGCAGCCAACAGGTTATAGGCTCTCAATACATTATAACTATATACTAGTGCAATAATTATTAACATTACTGTAACATAGTATTATTTAAATATTAAGCAAAATTTTGTCTGTTGATATGTGTTTATACAACATAAGTGAGTATGAAAATAAGTGAGAAAAGATATATTATTTCCATATCTCTAAATTAGCAAACCTAGTGGTACTGGAAAAAAAATTCATGTTAGAAACAGAGGCCATAATGACAGCACTCTGCGTTCATTTCCAGAAAGATATATCAGAGTCATTAGGAAACTGAGATCAGAACATGATGTGACCCATAAACTACTTCTTGTAAAATAGTTCTATTTGTTTATAATGAATACTGACATGAATTTTATGGTAAATATGAGTTTGGACTCAGCAAGATTCAGGCAATGCTAATTCTATGATTCTAGGGCACTACGGGTAGACCTTCCATAGGGATTGTTGACCTTGTAGAAAAGTGTAAATATGCATTGTTCTCTGGATTGGCACAAATATAAAACCCTAGGGTTCTTTGGAGATATGTTTTTATAAAATATCCACAAAGAGGAAAAGTTTTGCTGTTTAAAGAATACTTCACAGAAGACTCCATATTTCAAGGAATCTACAGTTAACAAGGTGAACAATAAAGGCAAATGAAGCAGCTTAACACAAGCAGTAGTTTTCCTATAAATACCACCACAAAAACCATCTCGTCTTCCCAAGAAGTCCTTTTGTAAAAATCTTAATTAGTCATTGAGATTGTTCAAAGAAGCAACAGACTCTTGAATGTCTCACTGTAAAGGTGAATGTGCAGCATTATTACTTCTAACGGCACTGAGCACTGGCCATGTTACGGCAGATTAGAACTGTCTAACTTTAACCTGATAGAAAGCAGCATAAATATGGTTTGCTTCACTCTTCTTTGTTTTTCTGCCAGTTAAAACCATCTTTTAGCTGTTTGTTTAAGACATTGATTAATTCAAAGATGCTGTACAATACTTCTTTCATAATTACTGATATAATATTATAAATTTTCTTTATTTTTCTTCCATTCTTAGATACATGCTTCAGAAATATAAATTTGACATATTTAAGATGCATGTAATTAGGTGTAACTGTGACAATATAGTTGCAAATTCCTTTCTTCTTTTCTTGACAAATGCAGTTTCCAGTATATTCAAATTTCTACTGTATCTTTTTTTTTTTTTGCTATATTCCAGCTTTCCCCTCTATTTTTGTTTGAAAATTCTAACACAGAATTTCATGCCAGAATTTTTTTCCTCCTGAAAGCTGGAAGAAATCATTTCAAGTTTCAAGACTGTGAAAATTGACTATGCCTGACTTTTCCCAAAATGACTCGCAATGCTTTTTGCCAGGCAGATTCTAGGACCAGTTAGTTTATGATCAAAACTTACAGATGGTACTTACAGAATACTAGCCAGTAGGGCATTTTTTGAGAATGTCAAGATCAAAAACTATAATTAAAGATTATTTTGGGAAAAGCCAGAGTCCCCATCACTAACTCCACAGGGGGGAAAAAAGGGGGAAAAAAAAGGAAGAAGAAACAATTTTGTGACAAAGTAATTGCTGACAAAAATATTGTAACTCACTATGTCATTTGAAAACAATTGAATTTCTGGTCTCTTCGTCGCAGAACCTTAGCTTTCAAGTGATGGTCAGGGTTATAAAGTGTAATGTTGACTTTTCCTTAAGTACGTGTGTTATTTCACAGCTGTCAGCACTACGCAGCACCTTCCCGTCACCAGGCCCTGCAGCTCGTCCCTGCTGGTTGATAGCTTTATGCCAAACCCTCATGATATTTAATCACCACAAGACAGAGGTCACGTGATGATGAGCCTGTGATGAAGTGATGAATGTTTTACCTCTTAACAATGTACAAGTGAAAATTTCATGCACTGAGGCAAAAACAGGAAAATAATGAATATCTATAGTTTAATTTGCATGCATCACTGCTTGTGGCAGTGAAATAAATACCAGTGTGAAGTAATAGAGTAGTTAAAGGGGCGGCCAGTGGATTAAAGAAGAGAATTAATATCCACGATTAAAATTGCATGTATCACTGCCGATGGCAGTGGAAATACGTCAATTGTACGTCTGTGTCTGTTTCAGCGACAGAGAAGGAACGCTTAACATTTAATCATAATAGCTCTCTTTTATTGTATAAAACAAACCAAAGTTCTCACTCCAGAGTGTTGCTAACAATAAACAAATCCATGCATAACTGTTTGTGAAAATGATCAACTTTAATTATGCATATATTTTCAAGTATTATCTGATAAGTAGTTTTTCAATCTTTTTCATTTAAAAACTGCATCATTCAACTTAATCCTGTATGTCTACAGGTTCGTGTTTTTTGTTCCTCACTAATTCTGTAAATTCCAGGTAATAATTCTATAACCTTAGGATATTTAACCAGTCTTTGATTTAATATTTGTAGTACAAGTTCATATTCTTTAACAATAATGATAAATTTACAATATCTTGCTGCTAAGAAAAATGGCAAACACACATTTTCACTATTATTTATTTATAGTATTAAGTTTTTGGTGACTAATAATCATGTATAACCTTAAATTGCAACATGCAAAATGTTTATGTAACAGACAGCTTACTAGGGTAAATGAAGAATATGTTATTGTAAATTTGACTTTTCATTCGGACTGAGAATGGATCCTATTTTCATAGTGACTACTGTAGAGGACACTTTGCCAAGGCATCCCCAATGCTTAGACTCCCTGCATCTCAGAAGTCCTGCTTTTCACTAGGCATTTGAAGTGAAAAAGACCAGTTTGCAATCTTGGATGAGCGTTTTTTAAAAACCCCTTAATTCATTGCATATTGTTATTTTTCTGAGAATTCTTATTTTTAAAAAAAGACTATTAATTGACCAGAAAGAAAAATTCTCAAACGCAAAGCTTTTTAAACATAATGCCTTATCGGCCAGGGAAGACCTAGGGTAGACTAATTTCCTAGGTGTCAGAAGCAAGTATACTACACACACACACACACACACACACACACACACACACACACACATACACACACCTTTGTTCAGATTCTTTTCTTTATTTTCTTCTTTTAAATTTTTTTAGAGGTAATGTTTTGCTCTGTCACTCAGGTGGGAGTGGAGTGGTGCAATTATTATAGCCGGCTGCAACCTGGCTGCAACCCTGGGCTCAAATGATCCTCCCGCTTCAGCCTCCTGAGGAGGTAGGACTGTAGGTGTGTGCCACCATGCCCAGCTAATTTATTTTATTTACTTATTTTTTGTAGAGATGCAGTCTTGCTTCTTGTCCAGGCTGGTCTTGAACTCCTGGCCTCAACCAATCCTCCCACTTCAGACTCTTAAGAGTGCTGGGATTATAGATGAGCCACTGAGCCCAGCCTGTACAGATTCTTTTCAATGTTATGATTCTGTGCCTTATCCCCTAGAAGAAGATGAGTACTATACCCATTTTTTTTGCTCATAATTGGGTACTTGGTCAGCACTCAACAAATAATAAGTCATAATGACAAGTGCTGAATCCACTTTGAAACCATAAGGGGAAAATTCAAGTGGTCCTTAATGTCAGTGTTCTATAAGTTAATTCTGTTTGTAGAGGAGATATGATTCCAGATTTTTATGTTCATGAAATAATTCAAATTATTCTCTTCTATTTTTAACTTCTGGATGAGACAAAGAGGTTTTCTCATGGAAAATTGCAGCCATGGGTTTCACTAAGCTGAAACACCAGCTTTAAAGTGATGATCCACACAGGACCAAATTTGATGAAAAATGTAGGGTGTTGCCATGGCAATTCCACTTGTTGCAGATTTTCTCTGTTGGCTTCCCTCTGACATTACATTCTAAAAAGAGTCATATGAAAAGGTGTGGTGGCTGTGAAGACAAACACGAAGCCAAGAAGATGGAACTTTCTCAACTTCCCTTCTCCAGAAGGGGTAACATGCAGTCATATTGTAAAGCCGCCTCAATGTGTCAGAGGGCTGGCTGAGGAGGTGTCATTCTGAAGTTTCACTGAAACCCTGGGGTCTATTTCTGTTTGGCTTAAGTGGAAAATAGGCAATGCCAGGGTTATGAGCAAAATCACACAGTAAAGAAGTGTGTTTAGGCTAAACTGAAAGATGTTAAGGCCTTGGCTCCTGAGAGAATGATCCGTTTTGTTGTAGTGGTAGTTGTATTATTTTGTTTTATTTTTAGCAGAGATTTGGTACAGTAAAACTTCATTTAAATCTAGGCATAGAAAGCAAATGATTCCCAGGTTTGAATATCTCTGATAGAGGAAGGAGACATTAATTCACTTACTGTCATTTCCTTGCCAATGGACCTTCCTTTTGGAGGCTGTAATCAATCCAACTGTTTATAACAATCACCTCAATCAGAAATGCATTGCAGGTATTGTATAAGAATTTTTCCTGATTAATCTCACTTACTC
The DNA here is from genome assembly GCA_004363605.1 of Indri indri. Classification (NCBI taxonomy): domain Eukaryota; kingdom Metazoa; phylum Chordata; class Mammalia; order Primates; family Indriidae; genus Indri; species Indri indri. The sequence continues at coordinate 32,450 of RJWJ010010161.1, read as the reverse complement.
TTCACACACATCTCTATGAGGTAGACACTATTGTCATCTTCATTTTGCACATGAAGAAAGGAAAATTCAGAGAGAAAATGTAACTGAGCTTAGATCAATCACCTAGAAAGAAGGAAACCTAGGAGTTGAACCCAGAACCACGATCTCAATCAGTATGTAATTAAATATAAGTGGGCCAAAATCCAATGGGAGAAGGGGGATTCCAAAGCAATTTACTATAAACAGCAAAAATTACATTTTTGTCATTGTTGCGCAAACATCTTTTTTCAAGCTACAAAATACAACTAATAAAATAAGACTAGGAAGAGGATTTATCAGAGAAGCTGTGGCTTAAAAAATAATTTATTTTCTAATTTTAATTTAGTAACAATCATGTATTGAGCTCTTGCCATATGCTCCGACATAAAAAATATTTACAAGATCCCAGTTCCTGCCCGAGAAGACTTCATCAGTTACTGGGAGAACACAGAGAACAAGTAAAGTAGGATTCCACCTATTTAGGGAAGAGCAAAAGCATATTTAGCTATAAGGCAGAGATTATAAATTAGCAGCCTGATGGTTTATGTGGCCCTTAGACATGTTTAATTTGACCTACCCAATGTTGTTTTGAAAATTTTTATTTGATGACTACATTTGAAAATAGATTTCAAACAGAATCTGAACTTTTAGCTTCTCTTTAAAAATCCAAATATCTGTAATCACAGCTCATATTCCTATTTGGCAAAAATTACAGGAGCTAATAGAAAGTTTCCACTGTAGCATGGTGTGATTTCTATACCTGATTCTCTACTCTGCTCTTTTCCCCCACACTGAAGTTCAGTGACACTTGCCATTCATCATAAAGCTTATGCTCTTGTTTTTCTTATGTCTATTAATACTGTGTAATGTTACCGTCCTGGCCCCTATAGGATTTTGAGATTGTGACTTTTGTTATAAGGACACCAAAACACATTTGAGATACAGATTATTAATAAGTAAGAACAAAAAGACCATTATTTAGATAGTAGCAGAATATCTACTACTTTCTATTTCCGCTTCTGTGATATTCCGTAAATAGACTCAAATAGCTAACGAACAGATCTGGAATACGAATTGAAGTTGTCACTACTCAATTTTTCAGAGGTATGATTTATTGCAAAACAATTTTGATTAACCTAAAACTGGAGAGGATGTTAGGTCATTGAGATGCCCAGGTGTGTGATGTGTAAACATTTGCAGATAAGCAGAACCAATTTACGTGCAAAGAAGATTCTGTTTTGGGGTGAGAGAGATTAAATAGAAAGAAAATGGAGTGGAGGGCTAAAATGAGGGAGTGAGGGAGAGAGAGAGGTAGGGAAGAAAGGAGAGACTTGGAGTATTGTGAGGTTATACCTCCTCAAATTCTTAAACATTGCTCAGGGGCAGTCATCTGGTAGCTTCTGATGAAATCAGCTACAAACTTTCAGGTCTTGCCACTTGCTTTTATCTCTGCCTGAATGATGTTTTTCTCCGCAAACCTTTAATTCATCTGATTTTCTCCTACTCATATTTCAATATCTGGTTAAGGAGGCTCATTTGCTATTAAACAAATATGTTTGTAATATCTCTGTCACCTTTAGAGAAACGTAATCATTTCTTCCTTTACACTATGATTTTACTTGTATAGGCTTCATGTATTGACATTATATTTCATTGCAATTATGTATGCATGTGCTTGTCTTTCCTAGTAAATTATGAATTCTTGGGAAGGAATCCGTGTTTTACTTATCTTTGTATCTCCATTTCCCAGTATGGTGTAATAAATATTTATTGAATAAATGAATGAATACATCTTCAAAAGGGAGCCAGTTTAAAGTATTTTATTTAAATTCTCTTGACCTATTGACCTAATTAAATATCTTCAAAAGCCAACATTTCACTTGAAATACCTAGTTTACATAGGTAATTACTAATTCAGTTGATAAAAATTGCGATGACATTTTGAAGTTATATGTGTTTATGTATATATGTGTGTGACTTTTATATGGATATATATATCTATATGTCTATATCGAATTTATCTATAATTAGTTGAACATATTCTCCATCTGGGGTACTGTATTAGACACTCTGGGGAGCATCTGAGTGGAATATAACTACATAATTAAATAAGCCTTTAATTTTATTATAAAACTGACCAAATATACCTACCCACCCACCTACCAAAGTTACCATGTTCTTTTGAAGAAATGTCATCACTAAAATATTAACTGAGACGAGGAAACAATTATAGGTCTTCTACACAGTACCTGAAATGTATTTTTTCACTTTATTGAAATATAATGAAGACAAGTACACATAGTGTACTTCTTGATTGAACACACCCATGTAAGTAGCTCCCATGAAGAAACATGGCATTTTCACAAGCTCTCCAAGGCCCCTTACTTCCTCTGGTGTCACCAGCCCTCTTACAAAGTTAACTGCATCCCAAATTTCTAAAAGCATACATTAGTTGTTTTCCTGATTTTAGTAATTGGAATGTTTACTATATTTAGACTATTTATTGCTTACATAATGTATACATTATGACTGCATTAAAAAAAGTATCCTTAATTTTATGGTGCTACAAAAATGGATAAGACATAATCTTGATTTTATAGAAGTTTAAAATCTTTTCTATTTTTTATTTTATTTATTTTATTTTAGAGATGGGATCTCACCCTGTCACCCAGGCTGGAGTACAGTGGCATGATCATAGCTCACTGTAGCCCCAAACTCCTGGGCTCAAGTGATCCTCCCACCTCAGCCTCCCAAGTTGCTAGGATTATAGGTGCAAGCCACCATGTCAAGTTTACAGTCTGGTAGATCAGATAGAGGCTGACAATCTGATAATACCTATAGTCACATAGTAGTACATAGCAAATGGGTTCCGAGTGATAGCTCCCCATTACAAAGTGGAGCCCTCATCTGGCTTCATAAAAGGTGTGGAATTGCTATTGAGACTCCAGAAAAGGTAAGATTTTAATAATAGATTTCTTTCATGTTGTCACAAAGTTATCTACATCTCCATTATTGTTATTAATTTATCTTATGAATAGATGTAGACTTTCATAATCTTTCTCATAGAAGCCTCTTAGATTATGTTAGAAATGAGTAGAAGAAAGAAAGTCAGACAGTGACCTTGATGACAAAACACCTATTTTGCCACTCTTGGGTTTCTCTTTGGAGGAAGAATTATTAATTAACTGCAATAGGTTGGGCGTGGTGGCTTGAACCTGTAATCCCATCAATCTGGAAGGCCAAGGCAGTCCAGGAGTTCAAGACCAGTCTTGGCAACATGGCGAGACCCTTGTCTCTACCAAAAATAAATAAATAAATAACTACGATAGTAATTGGTGGCCAGAAAAGTGTAACAGAAGGCTGAGTTTTGAATCTGCTCTTACATACATATAAGAAGTCATACAAAGCTAGAAGTGAGAGCTTTACCAGAAAGCAACTTTCTGTAGGTTATAAATTACCTGGAGCTGGACTTCCAAGTAAAAAGGTGTCTAGGTTACAGAGACAGGCAGAGTGGGTCAGCAGTTGTTTCTGAGTGGCTAAACAGCCATGGGGACTAGGAGTGTTAACTGGTGTGTAATTTTTCAGATTTATACTCTGATGAAAGAAGTAATGCCTTTTGTCAAATCAGAAGCAGAGTGGTCTCTGCCTCAGAAGCAGAATGGTCCTCCCTCTATTAGACAGCTGTCTGCCCCAGAAGCAGTTTTATCTCCTGAACTACTGGGTCTCATTGCCCAGAGCTTGTATTGCAGGCTAGGTCTTATTAGGTGATGCTTTCTATTGCAGCCTAATTGCTTCTATATAGTTAGTATTTCTGACCTCACTCTGGTATCAGCCCAGGAAATCATTTGTTTCTCTCCCCACCCCCCCATCACCAAGACAATTCCCCAACTAAAATTCTCATCTTGAGAAATTCCAATTAGTTTTTGGGAAAAAAACTGCTTCTTTATATAAAATTGAATGCTCAGAGGTTATGCCAGTATTGCACGATATTACTAGAACAGTGGAATTTGGCTATAATTGTGCATTGTTTTCAAAAACGCTACAGTCTGAGTCACATCTAAACTCCAAAGAACTCATTTTCCCAGAGTCATGGTGGAGGAGAAATCTCATCAGGGTGGAGATTGTGTACTTTAGGATAAGCCTCCCTAGAGCATAGCGAAGAAAGGGCTGGATGCCATTGAGCTCAAGCACTCAAGTAACACGATATGATGACATTAGCACAATGGCACAAAGTGAACAAATCCCTTCTCCCTTGAGTCCTGGAAATGGATGTTCCCTGGTCACACAAGAGAAAGTGCTTCCTGCGTGCCCTTTTGGACAATCTCTCCTAGTATTTGCTTTCAGGTACAATTGCTTTCTCCAAGCCCCAAATCATGTAAGCACTAGTTCTTACATTCAGTTGAAGGATATGTTGAAAAGAAACTCACTTCACAGTATGGTCTCAATTATGGAAAAAATCCCCAAAACTATATACTTATATGGTTTTAGAGAAAGGAATATATATGTATAGTCATGCCTCGCTTAACAATGGGGATACGTTCTGAGAAATGCGTCATTAGGCAATTTCATTGTTTTGTGAACATCATAGAGTGTACTTACACAAAACTAGATGGTATAGCCTATTACTGAGGTCCCCAATCCCTGGGCTGAGGACCAGTACCGGTCCGTGGCCTGTTAGGAACCGGGCCACACAGCAGGAGATGAGCGGCAGCAAGCGAAACTTCATCTGCATGTACAGCCGCTCCCCATCGCTCACATAACCGCACGAGCTCCGCCTCCCGTCAGGTCAGTGGCAGCATTAGATTCTCATAGGAGTGGGAACCCTGCTGTAAACTGTGCATGCGAGGGATCTAGCTTGAGAGCTCCTTGTGAGAATCTAATGCCTGATGATCTGAGATGGAGCTGAGGCAAGTGATGCTAGCGCTGGGGAGTGGCTGCCAGCACAGGTTATCATTAGCAGAGAGGTTTGACTGCACAATAAATGTAATGCACTTGAATCATCCCAAAACCATGCCCCCTCCCACTGGTCCATGGAGAAACCGTCTTTTATGAAAATGGTATCTGGTGCCAAAAAGATTGGGGACCACTGGCCTACTACCTACCTAGACTATATCGTATAGCATATTGCTCTTAAGGTACATACTTGTACAGCATTTTACTGTACTGAATACTGTAGGCAATTGTAACACAATGGTAAGTATTCATATATCTAAACATACCTAAACAGAGAAAAGGTAGAGTAAAAATATCATATTATAATCTTATAAGACCACCATCATATATGTGGTCTGTTATTGACCAAAAAGTCCTGATGTGGCAGATGACTTTTAGAGAAAAGAAGTACAATAAATATAAGAATAACGTCTATTGGATGTCGGGCAGGGGGGAGGGAGAGGAGGGGACGGGTATATGCATACACAAAGAGTGCAATGCGCACCATCCGAGAGATGGACATGCTTGAAACTTGGACTCAGGGGGGACGGAGGGTAAGGGCAACATACGTAACCTAAACATCTGTACCCCCATAATATGCTGAAAAAAAAAAAAAGGAAGTACAATAAAATGTAACCAGTAATTTTTCTTTCTGGATCAATAAATTGTAGCAACATGAAATTTCTTCTTAAACTCATCTATCATTTTCTAATTTTATACACCAAGCAATATTACTTGTATAACCAGAAGTGAAACCAAGACTATTATTAATTGAAAGTGACCTAATGCATGATCAGAGACTCTAATTCAAACTCTGAGGAGAGATCAGTAGTGTGGGTCCCTCTGGATTCATACTAACATTATTATTAAGTTATTAAGTATGAAGTGTTCAATTTCCTTAAGTACTAAGTTTGACAGTTGATATCTCTGACATTTCAGTCTAACACTTCTTGTTTTATTTTTATTGTGAAGATATATTTTCATTCTTTCGAACACATGGTTTGGCTTGTGATTATCTTTCAAATTTTTTTTAGAGCAATTTTTGTGAAACCATGGAAAGTCAAAAACTCGTGTTGTTTTTGAATATGAGTTCCATAATGAAACGAATGCCGTGCACACAGCTCAAAATATCAAGGAAGTGCTTGGGAAGGATGTGGTTAATGAACGCACAGTACATTGATGGTTTGAGATGTTCTATTGTGGTGATTTTAATCTTGAAAATGAGCCATGTGGATGACCTGACACCAAAGTAGATAATGATGAACTGAAAACTGTAGTGGAAGCGAATCCATCTCAACCTATGCATGAATTAACGCAAGGTTTGATGTTACTATTTCAATAATATTGGACCATTTGAAACAAATGGGTAAGGTAAAGAAGCTGGATAGATGGAGTACCACATGAACTAAACAAATGTCAGAAGAGAAATTGTTTCGCAGCTTGCCTTTCTTTGCTGTCACGAGATAAAGGTGAACCATTTCTACACCATATTGTTATGTGTGATAAAAAATGGATTCTTTTTGACTATCCTGAGTGTTCAGCACAATGGTTGGATAAAGATGAAGTGCCAAAACACAGTCCAAAACTGAATATTCATCAAAAAAAGCTAATAGCATCTGTTTGGTGGTCCAGTGCTGGTATTATCCACTACAGCTTCATGAAACCTGGGTAATCAATACAGCAGATGTCTACTGCAAACAATTGGATGAAATGATGAGGATGTTTTTGAACCCTTCTGTAAACTGTAAACATATTAACTTACTTGTATTTCCTATTGGTCTTTGACCTCCTTAAGATAAAGGTGCAGCCCTAGCAAAGCAGCCGAGATTGGTCAACAGGCACAGGCCAATCCTCTTGCAAGACAACACTTGATCACATGTCACACAAACAATGCTGCTCAAACTATAGAGGCTCGACTTGGAAACTCTCTGTCATCCACCATATTCACCAGAACTTGCACCAACTGGCTACCACTTTTTCCAGGCTTTGGACCACTTCTTGCAAAGAAAAATATTCAATTCTCAACAAGCTGTGGAAAACACCTTTCACAATTTCAGAGTTACTCACTTCCCAGGTTTCCTTGCTGCTGGCATAAACAAGCTACCATTAAGATGGAAAAACCGTGTTGATAGTTTATGCGCATATTTTGATTAATTGTACCACTTCTTGTTTGAGATATACTAAACCAAACTTTTGATTCAAAATCAGACATTTCATATTTAATGACCTAACCCGTTCTATCAAGACCAGGGTACTTCCAGAGGGGAGGGGTAAGGTTAGAAACTCTCTGCTCTACACCCCTGTAACCACTGCATGAATGGAAGCCTATTGAGTTTACACAGGTCTACATATTAACTTACAGGTAGTTATTTCCTATTGGTCTTTGAGCTGCTTAAAAGTGTAGCCCTAGCAAAGTACCTGGTAGTGATCAATACATATTCATTAAATAAATGATTGAAGAAATGAATGAATTGAAAGCATATTAAGAATGACTGAATTTCCCAGCAACCACTTGTGAGGTTTTTAAATATGTTCTACAATCTGTCCTGTAACAATTTTAGTTACCACCATTTTAAATTCAAAGTTTGCTTTAAAAAAATGAGTCTGAGTGAGAATGTTTTTTAATTTCTTTATTCCTTCATAGAAATATAGACCATTTATTTTTAAACTCTATTGTATCTACCTAAAACAGAAGTATCTGGTAAAGTATGGAGTAACTTTTGCTGCTGGAAAATGGGGACCAGTTGGTTGAAAGTATAGATTAGATGACAGAAATTACAGTTAGGAAAATTTATTTATAAAATCAAATTAGTCTGACTTATGGAATCAAAATAGCCATAGTCAGTGTAGATGGAATAAAAACCAAGAATTATCGTTTAATCATAATGCCTCACCTGGAACCAAGAACCAATGAGGTAAATATATACAAATTAACCAACTTTTAATAAGATATTATATCAATGTTTTACATAAATAATTCAATTATGAGGTCATCTGGGAACAAAACAGGCAAATTACTAAAAATATGAAAATCGCCATCTCTATGATATTAGATATTTGGCATTGACTAATATATAGAGTTGTTGACTTTTTAAAAACTTATTTGCCTATTTCCCAGTAGTAGAAGGTAGCTTTAGCAGTCATGTATTAATATCTCAGGAAAAACAAAACAGGGAGAAGTCATTTGAGTGGCAAAACAAAATTTTATTAGGATGTCACGTTTTAGATTTTTAGAAAGTTACCATGGTACTTATCTGACCTTTCAAGGAGTCTATGACTCAAAAATGGACCAGATGAGTGCCTTAAAGTTTATTAGAGTTCTGGTTCCTCGGCACCTAGTTTCTTGTTAAGATATCAGGAAGCTAGTTTGCCTCTTTTCAGTACAGACCATCAGATTGCACTACTTATCTGCTGAGTGGAATTTACTAGAGGGACAGATATTGTAAATGATTCTCCTGAGAAAGTTGCTATTTTCATAGAAATCAAGCAAATTCCATTCACCTACAGTGAAAGATTGGCATCAACAGTATTTGCCTCTTACTAAAATATCCATGGGGAAAAAAGGAGAAACGGACAGTGAAGTCACACGTATCATTTACTTTCTCTTAATTGCACACTTGCCCTACAAAGACTTTCATTAGGAATCTGGTCTCCAGTATTTATTACGAAATATCCTTCTACAGGTAGGGGAATCTCTCAATTCCTGGACTATTCAGATGATGGATGAGCATGAACCTCTCTGTGGCATATCTATTATCGAACTGAACTGTTACTTAAATCCTGCATTGCCATTTAATTTCTCATTCATGTATGTTTTATCTCTTCAAGTGGATTGTAAGGTTTGGGAAGGTCATGAAACATTATCCCTTTCTCTATCCCACCCACGATGTCTTTCATATTCTTTAGTAGGTACTCAATAAATATTGATGGATGGGAGAGATTCAGCTGAAAACACCCGGCCTGATCATTGCCTATTAGCTGCCAGTTCAATTCTATAACTTACCAATTTAATTTTGAGTGAGTACAAGAGTAACTTATCCTGCAAAATGAAAAACTGAGAAAATCTGGAAAAAATTTACCTTCATCAAAATTCTAAATTTTCTTTCTCCCTGAAAGGCCCAAATAACTTGCACACCTCTACTACATTAATGTATAAATATTGTAATTTAAAAACTCAGCATTTCAAATAAACACATCCTATAAATAAACATTTCTACCTATGGCAGGTTTTGCACTACAAAGAATTAGTAAATTTTATATGCAAATTATGAACTATTCAATGTAAATATTCTATCTTGAAACACCAACCTCCTGATTTTAGATTAAAATGCAATAAAAATTATATCCAGAACACAGATGGAATTTCTACTTAATTTGTTTGTATTACATTGTTTAAAAATCAGGTAAAATAATAGATTTGGGAAAGGCCGAGTATTTTCTGTTTACTGAGGAAATAATAGTCATTTCAAATAAATGCTCAGATTTGCTAGATCTATAAATTACTTCAAATTGGCAAATTACTTTAACAACTAAATATTTTCTTAATATTGCAGAGGAATACACAAACAAGAACGCTAGTACAGCATCAATATAGCATCGTTAGGTATTCCACACCAGCAATACTTTAAACATCTTAAACAGATAGGAAAAATACATTGTCAAATCAAAGTGAGATAAATTTAGTAACATCTATTTTACAGTATCAGTTGAACATTTTCAAACCAAATAACATAATACTATTAAAGATATCAAATTGGCAAAAAAAAATTCTAGTTAGAGAACATGGAATATGAAACTAGAACTAGATATTTGAAAAATAAAAACTTTATACTTATCAATACTTAATATGCCTTTCCCCCCTTTTTCTGTAACAAAAAGAGCACTTTAAAACAAGACCTTACCTTTGAGTAGATTTAGAATGCAAGGCAAAGGTATGGGCATTTAATTGCTAATAGCCACTTAATTAATGAAAAAAATTAACATGGTATTTTACTGGGGTTTTAAAAATTAGTGTCCATATTTATTTTGATGAAATGATAAAAAGCTTAACTTTTTGCATCTTTCCAATGAATGTGGTATTTCCATATTTTTCAATTAAAAATGCAAGGAATCTGCAAAATTACTGAATATAGTGTAGTGCCCATTATGTGTCTCGAGTATTCTATTAGTTGGAGGAAAATTAAAACTAAATGGCTTTGATAAAGCAGAAATTTAGTACGCAAAATGAATGACATTTAATGCTCTTGTAAAAAATGATGGGTTTTCTGAAAAAGTCTGTTTCAAGAGAGATGTCTCGTCTACAGAAATGTACAAAAAAGGTACTAGAAAAATGGCAAAGCTTCGGAAATAAGACAGCGGAACTCCCATAGACTTCCTTTGTTTTGTCGTTGTTGATGTAGCTACTATTCACTTAGATTTAAAGCCTAGAATTCTGCCCAATAGTCTTTTAGCTCCAACTTCCTCTTCCTAATTGCTACATGTACACTGACAGCTACCTTTTATAGTAATGTTATTATTTTCTTTTGTTCTTTGCTATCTTAAGAAAGAAAAATTATCTTAATTTTTTTCTGTAGGCTTAAGAAGTTCTCAGTTACTTTACTATTCTAGCGAAAAAATGAATTGAAATGATGGCTTAGATTAGAAATAATATTTTAAATTGCTGTAGTTTCATAAAATTGAAAAAGACAAAGCATATTTTCATTTAAGGCTAGCTCATTTATAATAAGCTCCTTCAGGAATCTTGGTTACAACTTGCCTGACCAGTGTCCACTAGATGACACTGTTGTATAAGCACAATAATGAGTGGTGATCGCTTTGACAATAACTAATTTATCACATATATTTAGATATTGTCAGTGTCTTTCTTTCAAGATGAAACTGGCTTAGCATTTTTAATTGGATGTGGCTGATAACTAGAACTTCACGTAATTTAAGGTAAAGTTACCCTAAGAGGTTAAAATCTAGGGGGGGAAAAGAAACATCTATTTCACAGCATTCAGATTTTTGCAATAGAAAAATCTTTTCAAAATCTGTATATTTCACTGTTAAAATAGATTTCATTATGAATTTTAAATTGCGACATTTTAAACCGAGTGACAATGATTGTACCGACAATGTTGGTTTTCAAGTAGTGTTTTGTCAGTAATCTTTTTTCTTTTCCCCACCCTTCCTTGCATCCTCCCTCCCTTCTTGTCTTTCCAATTCCCTCTTTCTTCTCTTCTTGATTCTGGATTGAGAGCCATTCAAGTGCAGTGCCAGAATCAGGGAAGAACCAATTGTCTTAAACTAACAGCCTCTGTGCCACGTTGTTGCCAAGCTAGGAAACTTTAGCCTCAGAAAAACAGACACAATCATGATGTGCCTGTGTACACAGAGCCATATAAGGGAACTCTGACTACCTGAAATTGCATACTACAAATTCCCGGACATAGAAATTTTAACATAAAATCTACTATTTGGAGATATCATATAGATTATTGAGATTTTCCCTGATGTTAGGATTCCTTTGTAATACCTTATTATTATATTGATGCTCAAAAATCACTGTTAAATTAAGCTTGTTTGCTGTGCTTTCCATTTAATAAGAACAGTGAAGCAAAAGCATCCATGCTCCTTTCTATGTATTACATACACTAATTTCATGCTGTTTACCTGAGAAATCTGGAAGGAGGAGCCGAGCCTAGAAGAAAATTACTCTAAGTGCGAGTGGCGATTGAAGTGTTTTATGGCATGTGGCATGTCTCAGAGGGAAGTGACAGACATGTCACCTTGTTTTTTATTTTTTAAGGCAGGCGTGCTAGAGCTAGAGAAGTGGAATGTGAGATGCCTTACACTTCAGTGAGAAGCCTACTACATGCCACAATATCTGCTCCCCAGCAGAATGTGCTGTACAACTCTATTGCTGGGTTTTCACTAGACGATGTTTTGTCAATATAACTCGCAAACAGAGCTCTTAGATTATGCCATTACATCTACGACGAGGTATAGAAAGGAGCAGAAGAGGGACTCGAGTGCTAAAATTTGTTTTCAAAAACATTGACATGCTTAAATACCTGAACACTCTCTTAACAGGTGAATGGTGGGAATTGGGATCAGAGGAACTTCATACGCAATTCGTTTCCCTTTCTCTTTTTTTTACTTTTAAGAGTCTCTGCTTTTGTTTTTTTAAGTCTGTTTACTCCAAAAGAAAAGCTATTTTCTCTAACCTTACCTGAAAACCATAATGTTGTAGATAGGGGAAATTTTATATGTCAGCTCTTCTATTCTGGGCATATTATATAATCTCATTTAGTGTTAGATTTCCCAGTACATAATGTTGCATAGGTTGTCATGAAGATTAAATGAGATCATAATATTTGTGAAGTTCATGGTAAGTTTTTGACATACAGTAGGTGTACAGGAAATACTACCTATAGAAAGCTTCCTTAAAAAGAGAGAGAGAGAGAGAGAGCGCAAGTGCACGCACACACGCTCAGAGGAGATGGGTGTTAGGAAAGAATCCAACCAACTGAATGGTAGCCCATGGTTGTGTTGCTTCAGGTCTAGATAGAAAACGAAGGCATAAAGAAAAACAGGAGTAGAAGAAAATGGATAGTGCCCTCAAGATGGAGAGAAGAGAATCTGGAAATGGTGTTAACAGACAAAACGGAGATTTAAAAAAGAATAATATTTTCCTGAGTGAAAGAAATAAAAATGGTAAAAGAACAAACATTTCTTGAGTCAACATTGAGGACTAGCTACTTTCTATATTCTCTTATTTAGTTCCCACAAAACCCCTGTAAAGTAGTTTTATGAGCATCTACTTTTCCTAGTGGAAGAAGCTGAGGCTTATAGAGTTCAGGCATCAAGTCTAAGGTACTCTTGGCTCCTAAGTGGTAAAGCCTGTTTCAATTCCAAAAAACTTTCCAATGCCTTTAGACCACCCACTCCCTGCCCAATGCTTTACAGAAAGAACAAACAGGATTCCAATTTCTGTATTCCTGCAATCAAAGACTAATAAATATGGCATTTGGAAAATTTACTTCATCACTCAGAATGCATTTTCCTCTAGGAATAAAGTATTTAATGCTAGCTCGTGTTTCAACCTAACTATCAAAGCCTATGTAAATCAAAATGTAACTAATGTGTAGATTATAGAAACTGTGTTCTATAGTCCTACAAGATAGTCTACAGAAAACAACACCTTCTTAATTCTAAATTAGAAAGTTAAGGGCATGCGATTTTTTACCATAGCAGTGAGAAGCTACTTCTCTATCCTCACCCCATGAGTACATTTAATGTATGTGAAGATGAAGGTGAAGGATGGGTTCCTCAAAATACTTAGGGAATGTTATAGCAGCCAGTACCAAGCATTGCTAACTGTGAGCTGTTTGTAAGGTAGGCGATTATGTATGATGGACAAAGAATGTATGTTTTAGCAGACATGTATGTCTATAAGTCTCAGAAGTTCATTCAAGTGCACTGATACATATGCATATAGCCCCAATAATAATTCATTGTCCCCCTTGAGATCTGAGATATACCAGGCTTGGCATTTGCCCCTTTTCTAACATGCCTGAACATGTCTGAAGTATGAAATATGGATATTTTACCACTGAATAAACTGTAACAAGTTTAGCAAAAGGCAGCATGAATTCAGTAATTGTTTATAAAACTGGAACTACTCCCCTACTTTGGTACCAAATTTTATATTTTAAATGTGTCCACTAGCTCCATTTAGCAGGCCTGGAGATGTGATGAATATTTTCAGTAAGACTGACTCCCTCAATTTCTGAGGCTCTCATAGTGATGCCTGATTTGTTCTTTCCTTTATGAGAAATGTGTATGAACACCACTAGGTGATGAGTATACCTGTGGCATGAAGAACTCATTGCTTATTTTCAATCCGCTGTTCCTCACTAACTTGCATGAGGGAGAAAAACTAATTGTTATTTGCTGTCTTTTTAATTTTTTTTCTTGTCTCCAGCAATCCATCTCCCTGCCTCCAGCCTCCACCCTCCACTAACATTTTTCCATCCATCCTTCAGCATTTTTCCCTCATGACACTACCTACGATCTATGATTATTTATTTTCCTGATTATAAATTACTCATCTCCCTGTCTAGAAGGCCAAAAGATACAGCAAATGTTGGGTATTTAAAATTATGAGAATAGTTAGGAAATCCTAATAGATGTGAATCTCTTCCCAGGTGCCTGTGATTTTCTGCTTAGGTTCTTTTAAGACTTAAAAAATTATAATGTAGTACAGACGAGACAATTTCTGGGCTACTGAACCCAGGCATCAGATGTTGTCCAGGACATAGGAGGGGTTTAGACATAGTTGCTGTATTATAAATTCTTGCTTTTAGGTACTTTTTCTATTAAATTAGTGATTTCATAGGACTTGATTCCATGGCCTTGCCTTTGGTTAGGGAAAAATGCTCTATGCTTAGAGAGTGACTTTTCTAGGGATTAATTATACCTTAGGAACATTAAATGGGTTCTCCTGTCTCTTTTTTCAAATTGACATTATTCCATGACCTTTGGAGTTAGAGAAATCAGATTTTCCATGAAGGAGAAATAGTTTGTACTGAAGATATTGAAAATAAAGTGCCCAAATTAATCAGCAATGCTATTAAATGCAGGGAGATGAGCATCTTGAAATTTCTATGTCACCAAAACATATGGGTGACACACTTTTTAAAAAAAGTAAAACACTTTATAATCCAAAGCTATTTTTTTCTCTTTCATACACAAATTGCTAATTTTTTGGTAATAGAAATGTTTAATTTGAATAGAAAGAAAATGGTTAGGAGGCTTATTCTCAATGATCAGCCAAAGATGTAGGGGACTATAGATTGCTTTTATTAAACTTGTAGTGTGGAGAGACAAGGTCAAATGCTGATCATAAGGGTCAAATCATCAGAAAAATAAATACAGCTACCTGCTCCTGATTAGAGCTGGAAGAGGCTGATTTTTCAGAGCAAACACATTAGTGTATATTCAGATTTTTCATGTCTTCTCAGTATATAATCCAGACATCTTCCAAAGCACTCACTTAACATCTGAGGTTTGGTCACTTCATTTGGAGACTATTATTTTTGAAGTTACTCTGAGGATTAAGAAGCAATATAAAATGTGTCAACATGTTTTCTTTTTTTTTTTTGAGATGGGGTCTCACTATGTTGCTCAGGCTGGTCTTGAACTCCTGGCCTCAAGTGATCCTCCCATCTCAGCCTCACAAAGTGTTGGTGTGAGCCACAGCTTCTGCCTGAACATGTTTTTTAAAAGATGAAGCAGTAACGAATGTAGGATTTTATTGTTATTTTCATAGCATTGCATATATTCAGAATGAAACCATATTCTAAAAAACAAAGTCAGAAATGAATTTTTGAGATACCCCTAAAGTCATGAGTAGTGAAACTCAAATAGTTTATTTTCCAATCCAAAGGGCTGCCATTAAGTTGACATTTTCTTATTTGGGCATGGACAACTAAGATTTGGTTTTTATGTAAAAAAAAAATCTTCTAACAATGAGCGAGATTTATCCAAGCAAGTAGTTACCTTCTGAGGTAGTGTTCCCATCACTGGAAATGTTCTAACACCATCGTTAGAGTGGTAGAGCCAGCTGTCATTCTGTTACAGGTATGGTAGTGCAACTCCTCATCCAAAAGAAGTAATCTCTTGACATTTCCTCGTGTTTCCCTTATGGCTTGTCTCCAACTAACCCACAATATGCTTTACCTATTTATCTTGCTTGTTGTCTGTCTGCCTGTCTCTCTGTCTCTCATTAATATGTAAATTCCACAAGGACAGAAATTTTAGTTTATGTTGCTCATCAGCATATTGCCCGTATTTAAAAATGCATCTGGTACATTGTAGATATGCAATAAATATTTTGAACATATGAAAGACTAGATGAGATGCTCTCTAAGATTCCTTCCAATTTCCAAGAAACAATGGAAAAAATGCAATGAGTCCTGTATATTAATAAAAAGGTTACTGACTTATAAAAATATTCAAATCTTACATAAAAAATTTATTTCACTTTGACTATCTTTGCTAGATTTTTTCTGTCATTTTGAGCATTTGGGAATCAACAGTGCCCATGTACTCTCATTCCCAAAATTAAGGTGTGAAGAAAATACAAATTGCTAAAAGTAGGGAAACAAAGAGCATACCATATTTATTCTGTTTCTTTCTTAGCTATTTGAGTTTGACATAAAAAGAAAACAGAG
Source organism: Indri indri (assembly GCA_004363605.1). Taxonomy (NCBI): domain Eukaryota; kingdom Metazoa; phylum Chordata; class Mammalia; order Primates; family Indriidae; genus Indri; species Indri indri. The sequence goes on along the minus strand of RJWJ010010161.1, from coordinate 16,284 downwards.
ACTTATTCATTTATTCGACATACATCTATTTATGCCTTACTCTGTGTACTTGGTAAGTACTGGGGGCGGGGGTTTGGGGGCATTCCATCCTGGAAGAATTCACACTTAGGAATGGAGAATACAGACACTAAACCTGTATATGTTCTTTCTCTGAGCCTCAGAATGGAAATGACGGCTGTCAGCAGATGTAGTTGTGTTAGGAAGTTCTGCTCCTTCAAAGCCTTGCTAACATGTTACTGATAAAGTAAGCAGTGACTGAAAACGTCTACACAGACTTTAACTGAGTGTCTATGATCTGCCAAATATTGCAAGGATTCAAGAGCATCCTCAAACTCTGGGAAGGGAAATAGACTTATGAAAAGATAACTGTAACATGGCATAACTGGCACCCATTCACCAGTTGTACAAGTGCAATGGAACCAGGGATCCACTCTGATTCAGATAGGGAGGTCACAGAAAGTGTCCCAGTTAGGGTCCTGACAAGAAACGCATGGCACCCTCAAATTGAGTAATTAGAGAAAAGGCTTTTAAAGTGACCAGTTACCAAGGTGTGGGCAAGTATAGGGAAACAAGATAGTATAATATGTTGGAAGTTACTATACCTCCAAGCTTCATGGAGCAGAGGAGGTAGAAATTCCTGGATCCTGGAACAGAAAGGGCTGTTTGGAGAAAATGGATTAGCAGGAGCTATGGTCTTCAGTTCACAGATGCAGCTAGCCCATAGCAACCCCAGGGAGACAGCTAGAGAGATAAAAACCCCACCTCACTCACCCCTTTTCTACTGCTCTTCTGCCAGTGCTCCTATTGGCCAATGCAAGGCAGAAGGCAAAGACCAAGGGAGTCCACAGATGAAATCAGCACAGGTCAGCCTCCTAGACCATGGAACAGGGTAGGGAAGAACCAAGAGTCAACAGGGTGGGGCCCACAAAAGATAGCTAATGCAGAAGGCTTTGGTGGCAGGAGATACTTGAGCTGGGGCTTGAAGACTATGTGAGAATGCATTAGCTAGTTGAACTGGGTCACTCCTGAGAAATAAGAAACAACATTTTGAAGAGTGCCTGGCAGGGGGCTTTCTATGCAGAATAGAAAATGTAGACTTTGCCTATATGTCTGGAAGATTACCAGAGAATGCTCTTTACTGCTGTGAGCTGATAGCAAAATGACTTAGTAAAAGGGGATCTCAGAATCTGGGAACTGACTAAAACCTCTTAAAAATACCAGGAGAAGGATGCCTGCAATCCTCATATTTTAGGAGATCACTTGAAGGCCTTCAGGCCAATCCAAGAGAATGTTAGTTAAATATAGTGGTTTTTTTTTTTTTTTTTGTGGTATGATATGAAATCACAATAACAGCCCCCTAGACAAAATATTAATACATGCTATGAATTGAAACTCCTTCCTCAGTCAATGTAAGTTGTTGAGGTTAGATGGTTACAAAAAAAGCCTCAATCTCAAAGTATTTCAAGAGTATAATGGGCTCCACTTCTCTTGATGAGAAATTATTCTTTGTTATACAATTAGCCTCAGACCTTTCGCTTCCGGTTCTCATGTATGTGACATTACTGAAGAGCTGATTTATAAGTATTGTACCCTAGCCCACTTTGGGCAACAGCATGACCTGACACAGTGGTTTTCAAACTTTTAAAAAATGAATTCTTACACAGAACTTCAATATATAAAAGAAGTAAAACCAGAGAATGGGTTCCTTGGCAGTTTAAATCTTCACTGTTCAGCAGAAAATATTTTGTTTCTTGCCCCAAGCCCTGAAACATCATTTTGGACACCTGAATTTCCTCGGGGAACAGTTTGGAAACCACTGACCTTAAGAATAGGGAATTATAAGAAGTGACAGGAGACCAGGGTTCAAGTCTCACTTTTAAATTAAATTTTCCCCTAGGTCATATGAAAAGCAAGGAAACTTCTTGGGGGCCGTGAAAGAGCTTGTATTGATCCTCCCTGAGGAAGGATTCACAGCATGGCTCTGGGCAAGTCACTAAACCTCTTCCTGCTTTAGGGTTCTTCTCTGTAAAATGGGGTTGTTAATAGTTGCCATGTCTTTCCTTCACTACGAGATGCCGGGAAGATTAATGAATGGTTGTTGCCAAGACTCTAAAAGACCTTTTGAAGAAAGCCTGTAGATAAGACAAAAAGGAATATATTTCATTTGATCCTAACCAGTAAATGCTCTCAAAGAGTCCAGAAAGAAATACCTAAAACTCTAAGTGGATAGTGTCAGTTCTAATTTACTTCTTCGCTTGGACTAAGGTGGTGCTATTTAGAGCCAACCAAGGATACACACAGCTGCGTTCTGGCGACTGGATGTGCTGAAAGAAGAGTGAAGTCAGGAGGTGCGTCTAGGCATCTGGGGACTCATGAGACGAGGAGGGGCAAGTGAAGTGGGGAGGGCAGAGGAAAAAAAAAAACACGGGAGCAGCTCTCTGAGCACTGCCGGGAAGCAGAGCTATGGATGCGTGTGTAAACCAAGCAGGAGCTGGCTACAAGACAGGAACAGCAGCAATTCCTCCAAGTGTGCTGTGTGGGGAGGAAGGTATCCTTGGTCCCGCTTTATAGATGTTGAAACTAGCCAGAGAGCTGCTCTAACCCTGTTGCTGCGTATCCTACACTTAAGCTATCTTGCCTAGACTGACCTTGATCATTATGCACAGCCAAGATTATTTCCAGACGAGGAGGACAACATTTCCAAGGCAAATTCCTGAGGTGTATCTCCTTTTCTTCACACCCCTCACTGGAGGTCGGGATTTCTTTACTCCCAGCCTAATATACTTCAACAGCATTCTAAGCACAATAATCTCCGCCTGCAACGTCTTCCTTTCTCCAGCTTCAAACTGGTGCTGGAAAATCATCCAGCAGCACGATCTCACCTCGACTTCCTATGCTCAGAAACATGGCATAGGGCCCTGTGCTGACATCATACAGGTCAAGCTCTTTTTCAGGATCCTTCTCTACATGAAACCCAACTCATACGCCCAGTCTCACAACACTGCTCTGATTCCGGACACATCATGTTTGTCGTTGTTCTCAGAACGCAATCCTCATTCTCCTATTTCTATGCTTCCCACTCACCAGTACAAATTCCCTTCCCATTTTTGGTAGATATGGAACCCTTGATAATTCTATCCATCCTTCAAATCCTATTTCAGATGACTTTTCCCTAAAAATTCTTCTCAGACATCCCTACCTTTTCCCTTCCCCTTAGCCTGTCCCATTCTCTGCCTCTGTAGGAACCTGTCACTATATTAATATTCACTTAGGGCACTTGAAATAGGTGTGTGGTTCAAAGTCTTCTGTTCTCAATTAGCTCTCACCTATTAGTTATGACTTGGAACAAGTAAATTAACTTCTTTCAGCTTCAATTTCTTGGCCTATAAATGGGAAAAAACCACTTTTAAATGAGATAAAGTGTATGAAAGTCTTTGTAACATTGGACTTGACCTAGATAAGGTACTTGGCAAACATTTACTGAGTAGGCAAAGGAAGGAATGAAGAAAAAAATAAGTTGACAAATCTTGTAAAGATATTACAACATACTAATTGTTTGCTGGGAAGAATGGGATCACTCATTCTCGCTTTTCAGCTATAGAATGAGAAAGCATTCTATCAAGGTATCTCTTACAAGATCAGTGTTAGTCTGCAAGTGGAATGACAGGCCTGTGAAACTTGCTCCTTGGATGTAGGAGGAGCCACATAGCTTGAGTGTCAGCACTGGCTTTCTCCCGTGGTGCTGATGCAACTTTCTATTTCTGAGCAAAGTCTTTCAGATTGTTTACCTGGTTTGTATCTGGTTTCCAGCATTATGCCTGCTTCATTGTTGTTGTTCTTTAAATTCTCTTTCACCAGACAAAGCAAAAAGTTTGGCTTTGAAGTCCCAGGGAGCCACGTTGTCAGTTACCGCAGGAACCCATGGAAGTACACGTGAAAGCAGGCATTAGAGACGATGGAGATCAGAGGGCATTTCAAAAGCTGCAGGAGCTATTCGGATTCTCTTATTTAAAGGGGCTCTGATGCCAGGAGATGGTGTGTTGGACTCTTCTGTGCTGGCAGTTTGAAATGTATTTGTGGTTTAAGCATAGAGAGTCCTGATTTAAAATTCCCAGTTTCAGGGGGAAAAATGTTTTCTGTTCTAGGACTCTTATATAGCAGCTCTTTCTGAGGAGCCATATGCCATGCTGTTCTACCATATCTGCAATTCCTGGGGAGGATTTAGGAGCAGAAGATGAAAGGAAAATGAGAAGATAGTTGTTCCATTTATTTTTCTTTCCCTTAGGATAAAGTGCTTGCCTCTATGTCGAACTCTCACACAAAAAGTGCACTGAAGGTCTAGCAGACATTAAGTAAATATTCGCAGGTTGATCTGCTGATTTAAAGAATTGCTTCTCCACCCTATGAGGCAGGGGTACTCTTTTATCAAGTAGCAAACTTAAAGAAAGAAATGAGGCTGGCTGTGGGCAACTCTGTACTGGAGTTTCCTCTGACAACTGAGTTTGACCACAGAGGAGAGAGGAGGAGAGGAGATTGGCCTAGTTTATGTTCCCTCTGTACAAAGTGATAAAGTTGAGGATGAGAGACTTACGAACTAAAACATTAACTTGCGTGTATAAGAAAATTGAAGGAAGCGAAATGCGCGGCGGCCTCTCCCTAACAGCCTTTTACGAGCAGGGGGGAAAAATATGTCCCCGTTGGTCAATTTCCCTTCTCTCAAAGAAGCAGAATTCTCTCTTGCTGCAGCCCGTGTGACTCTTTTGTATTGTTATTTCAACCGTCACACCACATTGCTGGATGACGGAGATTGTGTGGTTAAAAAAATATGAAAATTGAAATTAAATTTCATTACTGCTGGATAGAATATATTGAGAAAATAATTCCATAGATCTCTCAAACTTGAATCAAGTTTCTCAGTTGGAGAAACAACAGCAACAGCAAACAACAACATTTTTTTCCTTTATTTGCATCACTGCACTATATTCCGTTTTAGGAATCAGAAGGGACATGTTTTGCAGAACAGAAATCAAAACACACTGGGTTGAAGGGAAACAATGGTAGTGATTCAGCTCCAACTTCTTATGTAAAAGTTATACCATATGATAATGTAGTTGCACTGCATATTCAATTTTGATATGTAACCTTTGAAATAAATTGGAATATTCTTTTCTGCTACTCTTGGCACACACCAAGTGATCATAAACAATAATCCCATAAAGGTCACTGGCTTGGTAAGCTCTGCTCTCAGCAAGAAGTATACAGGACTACTCAGAGATATTTTTCTCTTTTTCTGAGGCTCTTAATTTATTCTTTTTTTCCCTTCTTTGAAGCTCCAAACAACATAAATTTTCTTATACCATGTAGATTCACAGAATTTCTAGAATGTTTATTGTTTTTCTCTTTTTCTTACACTTTACTCTTTTTATAAATTTAAACTGGCTGATGGAAAGTAGGCAAAGCAGTTTGGGGTTGTGGGGAAGGGAGTTAAGTTAATTCAGCCAAAAACTAATTGGCTATTTTAAAGCCAACGATGATTTGATTTCAACTTCCTTCGACCCAAATTAATTTATGTGAACAGATATGGCTCAAATAATTTGGTGTATATACTTGTGTTTTCTTTTTCAGAACTTGCTCATTTACAAAATGTATTTCGGGAACCTCAGAACAAATCTCAAATAAGCTTAATATTGCTTTGCCGTAGTAACTTCAGCTCCTCACGCAAAAGCTAGAAACTGTGTTTTGTTGAAACTGAGCTCCAGTTATGCCCGTTGTGTCTTTCACCTTTATTCTTAAGCAAAATAGCTCCAATCAATATTATCCTACTTGCAGATGACTTGTCTTAGCATATGCCAATTATATCTCCTGCCAAATAACACAGGTGACTATTCCCCTTATGAGGTAACGATGTAAGAAAGGACCTCCTTGTCACAAACCTATCTAAAGATGTTTACTTGGGTCATACCCATGTTTGGTCAGCCGTAATTCCACCTGGCAGTTGTATAGAAAGGGCAGTCAAGATAGAAAGTCATGTAAAATCTTCTATGAGGAGGAGTTGCCTCTCTCCCCAACTTAAAGCCCATTTATTTCAAATTTCTTTACAAATTTTAATTGAATAATGAGAATAGGACATTTTCAGGATGAAATCAGTAAAATTAAAATTTTTATCATTTTATATTTTGCAGCTTGCTGTAAAAGGAGGATTTTAAGCAATAGAACAAGCTTAATTATCATTTCGAGTTACTATAAGCCAGGTTGTAGTTTATTTTTTATATCCTTACATTTAAAGTGTCTCTTTTACATGTTATAGGGTAATTTAAGCAATTAATCTTGTTCTCTCTCTCTCTCTCGATATGAATTAAATACCACAAGTTTCCAAATAAGTATGAGTGGACTTGATTTCCAGTTAGGGTCATGATGAGAAGCGTTAGGCTGTGAATAGGAGTCAGTGTCAAGTGCGGGAATGCAACCCGGCCATGGCAGCGTTGGGAAAGGTAGCGACGAGAAGCTTCTTGTTATTTTATATCGAATCTCGCTTCATTATGTCTTCTAAAATTTATTATTACTGATACCGTGAAGGTGGACTTTTGAAAAACTCAAATTGTGCGAGATGTTTCTTTAAGATCTTGTGTTCTTTTCTTATAATTTAAAACTGGAATCTCATTATAACAGAAACACCAACATTAGCTAGAGCGCGTAGTCCTTGGAATTAAAAACAGAATGATCAGTGATGAATTTGGATATATCTAACAAATGTTGCTAAAATGTATATTTTACTGTCCACTGAATCTTTTTGTCAGTCACTGAAACTGTAGCAGAATATGAACCTAACCCAGTTAGAGTCGACATTGGGAAGAAGGTGAGCAATCGTGGCCTCCAGTAGAGGAGGGGTTGCTGTGACCGTGGCTGTTTCCCACAGAGCTTTCTTCTCGGTTAATGAGTAAAGGTTGGAGAATATATTAATAATACATAGTCAAAATTTTTTAGTTTATTTTTATGAACTAACAGGTACAGTTATTTCTTTATCTGGGTAATTTGTAGATTGAAACTTAAGTAGGCACAAAATATCCACTCGAAACATAAAATTCCAAGGTAATTAACTTTAATGTTAAATATTTAAAAATACGGATGTATATCTTTGAGTCACATTATGGTGTTAATATATGGTAGGGCAGATGGACCAAATAAAAATTCAGAACTGAACGCATTTGAGGAGCTGTGAATACATTTTACACATCTTCCATTTGTTCATTTTTTTCAGTTGTTTCCCTCTTTTTATGCCGCTTCAGTTGTCTAGCACCTATAGGAATGCACCTAGAAAATGTGACTCGAATTTATTAGTTCTGTAAGAATTTGCATTTATCTTTGTCAAAAGGATAACTGAAGGCGGGAAAGTTTCTGTGAAATATTCTAATTAATCCAACTCACCATATTTTGTATTCTGAAAATCCCATCAACTAAAATTCAGTTCTTATCTTAAGAAGGAAAAGAGCAGAGGTGTCCCTGAGGAAGAGAAAGGGAGGAATTAAAATAAGTAGCACCAAATGAAGGGGAAAAAAACCCCAGGAAACTTCTGCATAAATATCACCCATCTCTCTGCTTTCCTTCGAACAACCCTTGACCTCTACCTTCCTGGAGATACAATCCTGTTGAAAGGAAACACTTTACTCTTCTAGAAAACCTGAAAACTTTTACTAAGTTGCTTTAAACTCAGCCAGCTTGTTAGTCAGTGTCTGCATTCTGGCTTCCTCGTCTGCCTCACGTAAGCAGCAATCCCTAATGGCTGGCGCATTGGGCTTTTCCATATGCAAAATATGCCTTTTGGTACTGAGTAAAGCAAAAGAGCCCCATTTTCTAAGACTTCGCACTTGAGAATGTGCTTGGACAATCTCTGCCCAGATGTCCCTGTGCAGATGCATATTTTAGACATTCTTTTTCTTGATTAGCATGCAGCCAGAACACCTGTTTTGCTGCCTGGAGGAATCCTATCAGAAATGAAGATACACCTGCACGATGAAATAGTTGCGCTGTATTTATAAACGGATCTCTTAGTATTTGGGTCAGTACCTTCCCATCAGTCCTCAGGTTTATAATTGTACCCCCTGCAATGATGTTGGTCCCATTCGATAGATTCTTGTGGGCATTTTTTTTAAACTGCATTTTAAGCAGGCTTGAAGTGTTATATCTTCCACAGGGATTACTTAGCACTTGTGTGTGCACATGGGAGGGTAACTGTTCAAAAATGGAAGCAATTATCCCACTTTGGCAACTGGATAAGCCAGATACCATGCATAATATTTCTGAATGCTGAAAAGGACAGAAAGGTCTCGGCCCAAATGTTCACCTTTCTTTGAACATTTAAAAATATTTAAAACTTTTGTCATTTGAAAATTAAGTTGAAGCCTATAACTAGAAACATGAAATACATCTCTAAGAGTAAAGTTAAAATGCTTGCATTTTTAATTATATGTGCAATTATTTTAAATTAAAATAGATGACATTATTTGTAATACAACAAAGGACAATGATAGAAAGATTTAAAATCCTATTAAAATCATCATTGAGAATGTATCGAGCTTATCTAACTAGACAGCCTGGGAAAAAATGAAAGAATGGCTATCTTGCAGTTTGATTTAAATGATAGAATTTGAGTAGCATCATTTATTATTTGTGATTGATATGCTCTTAGAAACTGAGCTTTTGAACTCTTTAAAGTTCTTCAAGCACTGTTTTCACTAGGCATTTCCGTAGATAAATTATATTCCTCTAAATTCCTTAGAGTTGAGAACATTAGAATTAAACCCTATCAGTTTAGTAATAATTTTACATGAGTAAGATTCCAGTCCTTCATAACTAAAGTTGTGAATCCCTTAGCCCAGAATAAGAATGGAAACTCTCAGATAAGACATTTGGGTTGTTCAAGAGAACAAAAATATAGATTAGCCCTATATTTTTTCTTTAATCTGTCTAAATCAATTAGACATTTGAATTGTGGTATTGTGTTTCCAGGAAGCTTCATTGCTTTCTATTATCCTCATGACAAAAATAAACAATTCCTTTTGAAATCGTAAAGAAAAATGCCTCCCACTGAGTTGATGTTGTGTGCTGTTATATGCAAGAACATATGCGTAATAAAAAATGAGAAATTATGGATCAAATAATGATGTTGGAGCCACTTACATAAACAATAGAGAACATTTTGGATGAGCTCCAAATATCATCATTATTGTTTAATTTTAGCCCAAGTTATGCATCTGCCTAGGATAGTGTCAAAGATAATAATCTCACCAGATAGATATAAAACGCACAACTAAAATTACATAGCTCCATTATTCTGTTTACACATAGTACTAAACCACTCTTTTCCAGCTGACTGACCCAATAGAGCATTTTGTTCATTGAGCTCCCTTGCAAATTCAGTGAGCTGATACCCATGTCTTTGTATATATTAGGTCATTTTCTATCAACATAGGAATAAAGTAAGAAGAGACGTGAATATGTTTGCTCTCTAATGAATCTGTTCTTTACATCTTGCTCTCTGCCTTTCACGTACAATTATGGGCTTTTAAAGCAAAGGAGAGCCTTCCTGGAAGTCACAAAATGCCAATTAAGAGAAATGGACAGAAGCTGAGTGCCAAATCATTCATTCTGAGAAAAAGAGGAAGACAAAGACAGCTACGCATTTCAGCCTTCTTCACTGAAATCTATTCTGCCAGTCAACACGTGATAGAACCCTCAACTGGAAGGGGATTTAGAAAGTTACTCAGTCCAAGACTCGGACTTTAATTCAAAACTACTTATCAGAGGAAGTTTTCATGTATGATACTAGCAAAAAAAAAAAAAAAAATGAAATGGAAGGAAGGAGGGAAAGGAGGGAGGGAGGAAGGGAGGGGAAAAGAATATAATAGGCAGAAGAATTTTTTTGACATTTTCACAAAATGTTGGTTAGAAAATAAAATATTGCTGAATTTATGACTAAAGTAAAGGTAATCCAGAAAACTAATTTGTTGGTGGAAAGAAATATTTTCTTTTGTTAAGTTATGGATTGAAAGATAAAACTTTTGTCATTTATTTTCTTTGAATGCAAAGCATTGCACTCTAAGTAGAGCTGAACAGGATCTGCCTCTCCATCACTGACAGTTAATAATTAAATCAAACATTATATTCAGCAATAGAACATATGCATCAGCTTCTTTCAAATTGCATTTCCTTCCTGTTAGGTCCATTAGTGTAAGCCAGACTGCCTTTAGAAACCCCCTTATTGCTGCTGTCTTTCAGCACAGTTCCTGAAATGGATAATGTGGTACATATTATGGGCAATTACACAGAACTCCCCAGCGATAGGGTTTTAGAGTTACAGAATGAAACAGCTGGAACTACAGAGCTATAAGCTAATCAGAAAAAAAAAAGGAAATAGTTAAAAAAAAAAATAACCTGGACAAAGAAAAAAAAAGCATGGGAGGTTCTATAAAACCATTGTTCTTAGAGATGCTGTCCCCACCTAGAAGAATCTCCAGGGTTTGCACTGTAAAACTATCTTAATGTAAACATATTATTTTTTTTTTAAAACAGTTTTTGCCAAGTCTTTTATACTTGTGGTGTAAAAGCACATAACAAACAGGTAGCAAATTTGAAGTATTAAAAACAATCGCACTTTTCTCTCCAGCTTTATCAATGCATTTCCATATTAGTAAATAAATATGCAAATAAATATTTATTAGTAAATAAATATCTCACATTGTGAGATATTTAGTCTTTTTAAACTTTATTTCCATGAAAACATATATGGTACTAGACGACGAGGTTTCTATTCACTAAATGAGCCACACATAATATTTTCATCTTGTTATTTTTATCTCTGGGCTTGGTTGTGTAGTTCTCATGCCATGGAGATAAAAAATTACACAATCTAGCTCTCCATTTGGTTTGGGTACTGCAATTGTAGTGTTCTGCATGAAAAATCAGACACAAACGTTAGCACACCTAAAGGAAAAGTTGCATATTCAAAGGGGAAATATATATTCTGATTTCTTGTACAGATTTAGGAAAGAAAATAATAATGGGTTTTGATGGCAAAAATGTTGCTTCATTTGGTTGTAAGCAAAGTGCTGATTTTAGCTTGCACCAATGAAGTGTTTTGAAAATTTTCAGTAAAATTACTTTATAACTTGAGAAATAATGGAGCTATCTACACAGTAACTACTGGGAAATGAAACAAAAGTGGGTGCAATTTCAAACTTTAAATATAGCTACTGAACTATTTTCAAATTTGTTACTATAGTATTCTACAAAAATATGAAGATATTAAAGGCAGAATGTCTGTACAGCTCTTGCAGGACTATTCTTTTTCTCCATAAAGAGAAGGATTACATAGTCATAGCCAGATTTATGTGGCTACTTATGTACTTTCATAAGGCTTCAGTAGCTAATATTTATTTCAGTAACAACACAATAGCAGCCGGAGGAAACTGGACATAAAACATGCTACCAGTTTGATATCCTCGACAGCCGTTGTCTCCTACTTCCCTTAAGAGCAGAGATTCTTTGTTGTTAGTTTTTTCCCCTTTCCAGTAAGAGCTTTATTATGATAGAGTGGATGGAAAGGAAAAAAGAGACATTAACAAGACAAAACATTAAAGTCAAAAGAAGACTATGTGTTCTTATTATAAAAAGTAATGTTCACTTTAACAGTAAAACCCTCATTTGTTTTTATTATTGAAGCTATATTGGTGACTGTGTAATATAATAAGTAAATACGCTCCAAATACTCAAACCTATTGCCATATAACAAAGTTCAGGAGATTTAATTGGTTATGTTCTTGTATGTCCCTGTTTTTTATAAGAAGAGACATTGAAACAGAGGGAGAAAAGACCTCAAAGAAACGGCAAGTGTATCAGGCAGAGGGATAGAAAAACTGGTAACTGGTATCTAAGGAAATTGCTCACTTCTTTTTATTTCTATCTGAATTTACCCCAAGGGGAGAAAAAAACCTGTTCTCTGTCTATTAATTTCTAATACAGAAAATTTTCAATTATGTGTTCATATTAAATAAGTATATTTTGTCCCAACATGGTTTAAATAATAATATCTAGGTCTATTAAATAATAGTTGTTAGAGCATACTTAATTTATGTGAAATACTGAACTAAGCACTTTAAAAATATTAACTGACTTAATCCTTCTAACCACACTCTGTTATAGGTACTATTGCTATACTCATTTGTAGATGAAGAAGCCAAATCAAAAGACTTACCTAACTACCCAGTTGTACAGCTTTATTAAATGGTGAAGCTGAGATTTGAACCCAGGCATCAGAGCCCAGAATCTGAGCACTAAATATTGCAACACGTTGTCTTTGAAGGCAGATGTATTGCAGACCTTTATGCTACATCAATTATCAGATCTCCAGACCCAAATCTCTCAGGCAACATGAAACTCTTTTCAACTGTGTCCAAGTATGACTAAACAGCAAGAAATCACACATCCATGTCTGAACACACAAATCGGGCTTCTGTGATATTATTTTGATTACTATTGAATAGCCTGTAAAAGTCTCACATTTACTTTAGACCAAATTCCAAAAAACGGACAGACACCAGCCTGCTAATATCATGCTACATTTAGTTTATTCGTCTGATAATTTAAAACATTTTGACTCGGCCGGGCGCGGTGGCTCATGCCTGTAATCCTAGGACTCTCGGAGGCCTAGATGGAAGGATCCTCAAGGTCAGGAGTTCGAGACCAGCCTGAGCAAGAGCGAGACCCCATCTCAACTAAAAAAAAAAAAAAAAAAAAAAAAACAGAAAGAAATTATCTGGACAACTAAAAACATATATAGAAAAAATTAGCCGGGCATAGTGGCGTATGCCTGTAGTTCCAGCTACTCGGGAGGCTGAGGTAGGAGGATCGCTTGAGCCCAGGAGTTTGAGGTTGCTGTGAGCTAGGCTGACACCACGGCACTCTAGCCTGGGCAACAGAGCCAGACTCTGTCTCAAAAAATAAAATAAAATAAAATAAAATAAAACAGTTTGCCTCATTCTAACAGATATTCTTCAGAAGGCTTTAAACTCTTGGCTGGATTGACCTCGAAAGCATCTGGAAAAATACACTCCAATAAATAATCCAGTGAACATGAGATATGAAAAAGCTGTCTAGTTATAAAGCAGCCTATCATGCATAATAAATTAACTCCACATTCAGATCTCTTGAAATTTATTATGTTTTGCTTCTTATAAAAAGTGTTGATCACATTTAGAAGTTGTGTGATTTTGTAAAATGAAAATATTAAAAAAATACAGAAAAATATTTGTATGATTGAGTTGGGTGAGCTTCTTCTAAGAGAGCCAAGACTCTCAGAATTCATAAGGAATGAGATAAACATTCTTGAATACATAACGGTTTTTAAATTTATGGCAAAAATACCATGAATTTAAAAAAAAAAACACTCAGATTATATACTAGAAAAACATTTGCCACCCATATGACATAGAAAGGGCAGATATATATTAGCAGATACAGGTACTTCTTACATTGAGATTTTATCTTAATGCATTATCTATATTGGTATTTCTCAGTGTGCATATAAATCAGCTAAGGACTTTGTTAAAATGAAGATTGCATTTCCACAGGGGCTGGGCCTGAGATTGTGCATTTCCAACAAGCTTCATGTACTACTGACTCTGCTGGTTCCCATCGTGCTTTGAGTAGTATTGATCTAGACCATCCAGTTCATGTAACATTATAAATAACCTACCTGACTTCAAAACACATTTTAATGAGAGTCATCATATTTTTACTTATGGAAATTATTTGGAATAGCAGTTATTTAAAATTGTTTGAAAAGATACTTTAATCTTGGATTAAAGAAAGGATTTCCATATCCATATGACTAAGAGTGAGACGAAACCTTGTTTTTTCCTTCCTACTCTCCCTAAATCCAAATTTAAAAGAAAAAAAGAAATAGCAAAGAAGCAATCCAAAAGAAAATTGTGCCAATGATAGTAAAGGACAGCGTCAAAGGGTATTAAATTGGCAATAAATTTAAGAGTGTATTCTTTATCTCACTATTAGTCATACGATACAAATTGAAGGAATACAAAAATACTTATTTTTATCTATTAATATTATATTGGCAAAAATAAGAGTGAAAATAAAATTTTTGTTTTTGTGGAGGATGTACTAGGCCATAGCAGGTCAACGCTCCTGGTGACTAGAAAAAACAAGCTATGTGTAACAGGTGAGAATATAAGGGCCTAAGGAAGGTAAGGAATTTATCCAAGGTCACAAAGATGATAAATGATCTAGCTGGACTGTGAATCCACATATTCATGACCTGGATCTTACTATTATTATTACTATTAAATTCCACTGATTTTCAAAAATGTACTGATTATTTATGGGTCTAAGTTATTTAATTTATTATTATAGTGAGCTCTGCTTTATCCAATTTTTACAAATAAGAGTTAAGTGTAGTGCTTAAAGTCTATGATTACAGTACAGACAGTAAAATAATTTCAAGGAAGATTGAATTCTATGCACCTGTTCTAATTTATGTGCTGCTTATTTGATGGCAAAGCATACTACTAATAATAAGGTCACTGTAAATAGGAAAAAAATGCCCTAAACATGTAATTAAAAAAAAACAGCCTTAATTTATATGGTGCAGAAAAATAAATTCCAGACAGATTAAAGAGTTAAGTGTAAAAACATGAAAGCCTAAAATATTAGGATCAAATGAAGTATACTATCTGATTTTAGGATAGTGAAGCCTAAAAGTAAAGGAAGATAAAAGAAAATAATTAAGGATTCATAGATACGTTTTAAAGAGAGAGAGAGAGAGGGAGGGAAGGAAAGAGAGAGGGAGATAAAACTTCTGTCTCAATAGTATTTTCCTGTTAAACATTTTAAATATGTTCATTTATAAATTGCATTTATTCTTCTAAAAATAGGCTGTTCATGTCCATGGCCAATTTTTCCCCACTAATTTGGGCATCATTTTCTTAATTGATTAACACTTTATATTAATGACATTCACCCTCTGTCAAATATGTTGCAAATATTGCTTTTCTGTTCATCTTTTGCCCTTTTATTTTGTTAATGTTTTGACATTATTTTTAGCATATCTCCTTATAAAATATATAAATAAGCCCTCTATCAAAGAAATATAAATGTACAAACAGCATAAGAAAAAGTTCAATGTAATTGCTAATGTAAGAAATATTCTAAAAATAAAATATCATTTTCTCCCATCAGATCAGGAACAAATTCTAAACAATGTTTTCTCTGAATTTCAGAATATTATGGGAGTACAAATGCTTTGGTTACATAAATTGCCTTTATGTTAATACCCAGTGCTGGAGTAAACTCAGTTACAGGTTAATTAACTCTCATATACTTCTAGTGGAAATGTAAATTTGTACAATATTTATGGAAGACAACTAAAGAATTTATATCAAGAACATTACAAAGGTTTAATCCCATAAACCTCCCTATTCAATGTGCTCAGAACACTGTGTTAACCACCAGATTTACAAATAAACGTGACAGTGTCTTTCCCTATTGAGTTGAGGAATCCACAATAGAATGGAGTCAAGTGTGCGCTCAAGCAGATGTAGCATCTGTTGGTGGCAGAGCAAGTTATAAAAATAATCCTCCTGTAAAGATAAATTAAAAATTCCAGATGACACATAATAAAAATATATTCGTATACTTAATATTGAGAAATAATTTGGCAAATATCTAGATCTAATAAGAAATAGAACCTAGGTAGGTAAAAGAGTGTTCCAACCCATACTTGTATTTCAGATGTATTTGCCATCCAGACTAAACGTCTGCGAAATGGAGTTTATAGCTTTCAATGACTTGGTTCATTTCATCTAAGTTGTCCAATTAATATGTGAGGAATTATTCATAACATTCCTCGATTATTGTATTAATGTCCGTGGGGTCTATACGGATACCCCTTTTTCATCCTGATATTGGTATATTGGTAATACTTTTGGATCTTCTCCCATTTTTTCTTTTTTAGTTGCTCTAGATGTTTCTTACTTTATTAATCACTTCAAAGAACAAGTTTTTGGTTTCATTAATTTTTCTCTATCATTTTTCTGTTTTTAATTTCACTAGTTTCTAGTCTTATTTTAATTTTTTTTTTTGCTTGTTTTGGGTTTATTTTGTTATTTTTTTAGTTTTTTGAGGTAGAAACTTAGATGATTAAGACTTTTCTTCTTCTTCTCCTTCTACCCCTCCCCCCTCCTCTCCCCCTCCTCCCCCCTCCTCCCCCTCCTC
>RJWJ010010160.1:0-47763 GCA_004363605.1 Indri indri | reverse complement strand
AGCCCTGTCCAACACGCGTGGTCCCCACCGAGCACACGGCCAGCCCCGTGCCACAGTGGGCAGCCCTGTCCAACACGCGTGGTCCCCACCGAGCACACGGCCAGCCCCGTGCCACAGTGGGCAGCCCTGTCCAACACGCGTGGTCCCCACCGAGCACACGGCCAGCCCCGTGCCACAGTGGACAGCCCTGTCCAACACGCGTGGTCCCCACCGAGCACACGGCCAGCCCCGTGCCACAGCACACGTCACGGTCTATTGTACCCAGTCCCCACCACCCTGTCCCGGGCACCTACAGAGGCTTCCCCGGTGCGTTCCTCGGCTGCTGCCATGCGCGCCACCTTGGAGATGATGGGTGCCACGTTGGTGGGGCCGTAGAGCTGGACCCTGGGCAGGCAGTTCTGGTAGGCCTCCACCACGCCCTGGATTCCTGCGGGGACGGGGGGTGAGCCTGGCCCTGCGCACCCCGCCCCAGGCCTGCGTCAAGCTCCTACCTTCACACTCATCATCCTCAGGGTTGAAATTGATGGCGAAGTCGTGGGACACCTGGATGGGGACAAGATTGGCCGGTCAGCATAGGGTCCCATCCTCCCAGGACTGCCACGTTCCCCACCACTGGGAGAGGTAGGTTTGGAGGTTCTGAAGGGCCCCAGAGGGAAAAGCCTACACAGGAGGGAAGCTGACCCGGGGGAGGCAGAGCCACCAGACAGAGGGGGAAATGGACAGACTAGTCCTGGGACATTGCTTTAGCCCCTGGATCCAGCCAGACCTGAAGCTTCTAAGTTATACTAGCAAATAAATCCCACACCATTTTTTGTAAGCCAATTGAATTGTTATCTGCAACCAGAAGATTTTGAACTAATGTTCTTCCTTCCTCCTGACGGAACATGGGGCTTGTCTCTAGCCCCACGGAGCTGACAAGTCCTATGAGGTCAAAGGTCAGCCTCTCTGGCTGCTAGGCAGGTCTCTGCTTCCCACCCCATCCCATAGTAGCTGGTTCCCAGAAGGAAATGGCAGCCACCAGGGGTCCTGAGGGGCACGAGAAGGGACAGGGCTCCAGGGGTCCCACGGAGGGGGCGGGGGTCCCGGCCCCTGGGCTTTCCTACCTCATACTTGGGAGGGATCCGCGCTCCAAACCCCAAAGCAGAAAACCTCTTGTCGCTGGAAGAGAGGCGGCCCTGTCATGCAGGGAACCCTGCCTCCCGGGGGTGGAGTGGGGGCTGCTTCAAGGGAAACAGGGACCAGAGCCCAGGAGACCAGGGCCCTGCTGGCCCAGGACTGGTACCACTGCCATGCCACATGGGGGAAACTGAGGCACGGTGCAGAAGAAACCAGGCCCGGCATGCAGGATGGGGAGGAGCTGGCTTGGGTCTGCCCCCTGCAGACGCCTCCCCCACCCAGGCCCAGACACCTCAGGGGGCTCCGAGGCCCTGGGAGGAGCTGGTGTCCTGCTCTCAGCCCTCACCCGCCCCGATGGGAAGGCTCATGGGAGGGAGCTCGGGGCATCCGCTCCCAAGCCCCGGGCCAGGGCTCTGGGTTGCCGCCACGAGCTCAGAGTCCAGCCCCCCGGGTTTGCGCCGGGCCACGCCCCAGCCGGGCACCCTTGGGTGAGCTCCGTGACCTCAGTCTGCTGATCTGTGGACGGCCCCTGCCGTCTGCACCGTGGCTCCAGCCTCTGTTGGGGCTGCTATGGAGGCGTCCCTGCCCCTCCTCAGGCAGGTTCTGCTGATGAGTGGGCAGTCACGGGGCCCCCGCGTGGGCCACCAGCCCTGACCTGCAGCCCAGGCAGGCGAGGGGAGCTGGCGTGGGGCGGGGCCGCACCTGTCGTAGTCCTGGCAGATCTCGCCCACGGAGACCAGCGCCTTCAGGTACTCATTGGGCTGGTAGGGGTTGATGTAATGCAGGGAGCAGCTGTTCCGGGGGTCCCCGTTGGAGGCCGTGAAGTCGATGGCCACCTGCAGGAGTCCCGGGAGCGGTGAGGGGGGCCGGGCAGGGCACCTGTACCTCCACCATTTGACAGGTAACAGAAACCTGAGCCCAGCACGGCTGGGACCTGGGGCCTCATGCGTTGTGGGGCTGGGGCTGCCACCCAAAGACACTGCTCGCTGGGACCGTCCCACCGCTGCACAGGGTGAGGAGGGGTCTCCCCCGGCCCTGCCAGCCCCTCAGCTCCCTGGATCCCCAAAGGACGCCCCACCTGGATCCCTGAGCTGGGGCTCACCACCGGCAGGTGTCCCGGCTCAGACACAGGCATGGGGGGGGCGCCCATCTGTTCTAGACTGACACCCCCACTCCCAGCCCCCATGGCTGCTTCCGCAGAGCCATTCTGGGGTCACGAGGCCAAACAACTGTAGCGAGACTTTGCCTGGTGCCCCCGCGGTGTGGTGGCTGCAGCCTGGGGTTGCCTGTCCCCCGCAGCCACGTGCTCACCCTCCCCTTTTCTCTTTCCTGTGTTTTCTGTGTCTGTGCTTTTCTAGAAGGTGGGCCCTGACGATGCTGCCTCCCAGGGTGGCCCTGGCCGGCTCCCGACTCCCGCTGTGGCCGAGGAGAGGCCCCGCAGGGAAGGAGAAGCCCGGACATGGGTGGAACCTGCCCGTCTCCCCGCACACCTGCCGGGTGCCCCTTTCACTCCTGGGGGTCCACTCAGAAGCAGGGAGGGGGCTCTGGGTGTCTGACCCGGGGCCTGCTCGGGCCAGCAGGGGGGTGGGACTCACGGTGCAGTGGATCTGGCAGCCGCCCATGATGTAGTCCAGGAAGGAGTAGACCCTGTGGAGCTTCCGGGCAGGGGCGTCGGCAGGGCTCACCCAGCCCCCCAGGGAGACGGAGGAGCCTGCTGGGATCTGAGAGACCAGCCCCCTCCCCCACACGCCGTGCACCCCCACCCGGGCAGGGCCTCACCTTCAGGTCTGCTAGGACGACCACCCCCGAGTTCTTGTAATTGCGTCTCTTCTGCTTGTACTTGGCGTTCACGCAATCCCACTGGGCCTGGCACAGACGGGCGGAGGCCCCAGCCCAGATTGGCAGCACCCAGCGCCATCCCTGGCGACCTCACCCCACAGGACTGTCCCCAGAGTGAGCTCAGGGGCCCCACTGTGTGTGTGGGGGGTGGGCGTGGCCACCATGGGACCCGCTGTCCCATAGCGGGAGCAGCCAGGGACACGGCAGTGTGGTCAGAAGAGGTCCAGGTGAGACCCCTCACTCAGGGTGGCCCTGCCCAGAGACGCCGGGCCCAGGGGGCAGGAAGGAGAGCCCAGGGAAGCCCCCACCTCACCCACCCACCCACTGCCCGCTGCTGCGGGCTCAGGCCCCCCAAACGCAGACGCGCAAACGCCACCCCAGCCCCGCCCTGAACTGTTCTTAAATCTGCCACTCGCTTCCTCCAGCTGTGGCCACTCAGTGGCTAGCATCACTTCTCACCAGCACACAGCGGAACCTCGTTCTCTCGGCCTCAGTGGTGGAGCTCACAGGTGTGGCCGCCCGGCCCGGGGCCCCCGCTCACCTGGTCCTCCGCGAAGGCCGTCTGCATCTCCAGGAAGGTGGTGGAGAACTCCCCGATGAAGTCGTGCTTCCCCCGCGAGTCGTAATCCCAGACCAGGCCCTGGGGAGCCCAAGGCCCTCAGCCGCCTGCCCCTTGGGGGGCCCCAGACCCTCCCTCCCAGCCTGGGCAGCTCCACCCCGCCGTCACCGACTCGGAGGGGCCCACGCGGGGTCCGCAGTGACTGGCTGCCCCGGCTTCCCGTCCGGCCCCCACCTTCAGAGGCCGCGTGTCCTCGCAGCAGCACAGGGAGCTTAGCGACACCTTGAAGGGCTCCCACACCGGGCTGAGGTTGTTCTTCACGACCTGTGGCGGGAAGGGGCTGGCTCGGGGAGACCCACGGGCCCGCGGGTGGGGGGCACGGCCAGCCCCTTCGCTGCACCTTGCCGTGCCCGGGTAGGGACCAGGAGGTCACCTGCAAATCCCTTCCTTTGGGAACCACCTTCCCAACTTCTGCCCAGTGCCAGGCCACCTGGATTCCTCTCTCCTTAAACAGACTCTTTTTTTAAAACTCAAATTAATTTATCTCAAGAGGAAACGCTCTCCCTGCTGTAAGTGAGATCCCATTTCACCTGCAGGAAGTGGAAGGTGTCCCTAAAAATAATCACACTGACAGCAAACAAGCTTGTGGGTTGCCAGCTGCAGACACGGCCACCAAGGCCCCGCCCGGCCACG
The DNA here is from genome assembly GCA_004363605.1 of Indri indri. Classification (NCBI taxonomy): domain Eukaryota; kingdom Metazoa; phylum Chordata; class Mammalia; order Primates; family Indriidae; genus Indri; species Indri indri. The sequence continues at coordinate 43,556 of RJWJ010010160.1, read as the reverse complement.
AGCTCCCCTTGGACGGGAGGCGTTGGGTGTGGGGAACGCAGCCCCGCACGGCTGTGGGCCGGGCTTCTCGGGTCCACGCCTCTGTGACCTCTGTGACCCCTGGGCCACCAGGGCGTCAGCCACAGGCTTGGCCGGGTCCGCTCACCTCCGTCCGGTACACCAGCTGCTCACTCAGATCATCGTTGACACGGAACAGCTCCAGGAAGGGGTCCGACTTGCTGAAGAGGTCCTGGAGTGGCAGAGGGGTCCACGTCGGGCTTTCGGGGGGCAGAGCCTCCCCGCAGAGCCTCCTTGGGTATGAAGCGAGGCCGCAAGTCCCTCTGGAGCATCCCCCCGTCGCCTGCCCCTCCCCAGGCTGCAATCTGGGCTCGAACATCTGCAGGAGGCCAGAGACACCCGGCAGGGCCGTGCGAGGAGCCAGCAGAACGGCACCCAGTTCCAACCCGGTGACCTCGGGGCTCCCAGGCCTGTCTGCCCATCACCGAACGGGGTCTCGAGCACAACAGGGGGCGTCCAGGGTCACGAGACATCAGGCAGGACCCTGGTGCCGGCAGGCGGAGACGGCGGCCGTGCCCATGACAGGGCACGCCTGGGACCCCACGGCACTCCACATGCCCCACGCGTGTGACACCGTGTCCTCGGCGAGTCCCGTCAACACCGTCTCACAGGTGCTGCTGTTGGTGCCACGTGAACGGGGACGGGCTTTGCGCACATGGGTCCCCAGCCCCGCGGGGGCACGAGTGCGACCTGCCCGTGGGTGCCTCAAGCCCTCACCTTGTCGTCCAGCTTTCTGGCCCGGAAGGAGAGCTCCACGTAGCCGTTGTTCCCGGAGATGTCCTCGGCTATCACCTGGGAGGGGCCAGGCCAGGGTTCCCAGCTCGGCCGGGCAGTGGCCCGACCCCACCCTGGGGGTCCGAGACCCCACCCGGCAGCCATGCAGCTCACAGACCCTCCCCCCAGCGTGGGGAGGGGTCCAAGGGCAGAGGGCTGCGGGGGGCCTCACCGTGATGGTGGACTTGCCGGCGTTCCTGCCGAACTTCAGCAGCAGCGGGCGGGTCATTTTCTTCTGGGCCACAATCTGGACGTTGGAAAAGTCAGGCAGGGAGGGGCAGGCAGGGAACAGCTCCTGACTCTGGGGACACCAACCCCGCAGCCTGTCCTCCGCACCCCCACCCCATCCCCCAGGGCCCACGCCCTCCACCCACGGGGCACCCATCACCCCACCGGCCAGGAGCTCGGGCTGGGGCAGCTTGGGGGCCAGAAGCACGTGCGGCCCTAGGGCGTCAGCCTCACGGGTGCAGCGCCCTGACCCTCCACACGGCCCACCGGGGACCCTCGTGGGGCAGGGGGTGGGGCAGGCGGGGCGGATGGTGCCGGGCCCAGCTTGTCCAGGCGCTGATGCAGCCCCTGGGGTCTCGTCTCCCAGCCCAGGCCTCCCCCTCCTCACGGCCCCGTGTGCCTCCCTCATCCGCCACGAGCCCGACTGGGCGTGACGCAGGCACAGGCTGCTCGCAGCACACACCACCTGCCCGGCAGGGAGCAGGGCTGGGGGGGGGCTCCACATCCTTGTCTGTACGTGGGGGTGACACTGACGGAGTCACGGACAGGCTGTCCACACGCAGGAGGGGCCTCAGCGAGCACCATGTGACCACGGGTGGCAGCCCACCCCGTGGCCAGCCCTCACCGGCTACTGTCCGGTGGACACAGGGGTGTCCGGCGAAGGGGGCCGAGCGCAAACCAGACAGAGGCTATTCCTGCCCCCCCACCCCCCCACACCGGGGCCTGCCTGGCTGACAGCTTCTGAGTGCGCAGACACTTTCCGTGCAGACAGAAAACAGATCCCAGGCAGGTGAGCAGGGAGGTCAGAACAGGCCGAGGGCGTGGGGCAGCTGTCTTAAAGGTGCAAAGCGGGGAGCCTCAGGCCAGCCCCCCGAGATTCCCTCATTCAAAGGATTCGCTTCTGGGCTCCTGAGACATGGTCTGCCTCACACCTGGGCCTGTCCTGCTGCCCTGGGGTGTCCCCAGGACAGGCGCAGACGCCCACGGCTGGTGACAAACAAGGGCTGAGCCTACCTGGCTCCCTCCCCACCCACCTGCCCCTCCCGGCAGCAAAGCGGGTCCTTAGTGGAGAAGGGCTCTGGGTACAACGGGAGCTCTGGTTTGCGGTAACGGTTAGCACTTCCAGTGTGGCCAACTCTGGGCTGAGTGCTGTTTCCTCGAATCAGATGAGGAAACAGGTTTGGGCAGAGGTTGGGGGCTTGTTCAAGGTCACACCACAAGGATCTGAAGCCAGCAGCCTCCCCTGGATCACTGAGTGTGGGGCCTCGGCTGCGGCCATCAGGACGGCTGCAGAGCAGGAAGCCACGGTATCTACACAGATGCGTGTGTTCACACATGCGTGCACGTGTGGGTGTCCACGCATGTGTCTACATGTGCCCCACGCATGTATTTATGCAGGTATGCATACATGCATGTCCGGCCTAGATTTTGATGTGTGTACATGGGCAAGTGTCCAGGCATGTGTTCATACATGCGTGTCCACGTGTGTGCCGTCCTCTTGCATCTGTACGACGGGCAGATGTGCCCGGTGGGAACCCTGCTCTGCCGCTTCCAGGAAGGGCTGTGCCCTCCTTAAACCTCAGTTTCCTTATCTGACAAATAGGGACAGCAGAAGGACCCATCGAGAACCAGCGCCAACCCGTGCAGGGAGCGGAGTGAGTCAGACATTACGCTGGGCAAAAGAATCCCGCACGGATGAGAGCGTGTGTGAGTCATGTACCTGAGATTCTAGAACCGACAAAACCAGCAGGGCCTGGCTGGAGATGGGTTGGGGACCCGCAGGGGGAGGGAAATGTCCTGTGATCTGGCGGACAGTCAGGTGTGTGCGGCTGTCTGAACTGGCCGGTCTCGACCCTTGACCGTGCATTTGATGGTACGTAAATCATACCTTGGTAAAAAAGGACCTCCGCGGCGAGCTGTGAGAATTAATATGCGGCTCGTGAAGTGTTCAGCACGGAGCCTGGCACGTGGACCGGTGGCGCAAAAGCTATTGTCCCACTGACAGTGGAGGACCTGCAGGCGGGGCCCTAGGGTGGGGGAAGCCACCCTGTCGAGCTGTGGAAGGGCTCCCTTCTGTCACCACAGCGAAAAAAGCAAGTTGCAGAACAGAATGTAATTTGCGTGTGTTTTTGTTTTAAGAGAAAAAATGATACGCTCCTTTGCTCGTTAAGAACGTGTCTCTCTGGAAGGTGCCAAGGACCAGGCAGAGGCTGCACAGGGGGCAGGAGGGGCACGTTCCATGGCACGCCCGTTATGCCTTCTGAGGTTTGAATGTATTACCCGGTTCAAAATTATACCTTAAAAACCAATGAGGGATTTTTTTTTTTTTTTTTTGAGACAGAGTCTCGCTCTCTTGCCTGGGGCGAGTGCCGTGGCGTCAGCCTAGCTCACAGCAACCTCAAATTCCTGGGCTCGAGCAATCCTACTGTCTCAGCCTCCCGAGTAGCTGGGACTACAGGCATGCGCCACCATGCCCGGCTAATTTTTTTCTATATATATTTTTAGCTGTCCAAATAATTTCTTTCTATTTTTGGTAGAGACGGGGTCTCGCTCTTGCTCAGGCTGGTCTCGAACTCCTGAGCTCAGGACGATCCTCCCGCCTCGGCCTCCCAGAGTGCTAGGATTACAGGCGTGAGCCACTGCGCCCGGCCCCCAATGAGGGATTTTTGACGAGAAGGAGCTCCACAGCTGGGCAGAGCTGGGTGCTCATCCCGTGGTGCCTGACACAGTCTCTGTCCCGTCGCCGTCACAGCCCGGGACCCCCGCCCCTCCCTCCCGAGGGCCGGGGTGCCCACCTGCCCCAGGGTGCACTCCATGCCTCCGAGGAAGTCGTCATCCTGACAGCTGAGGCCGCTGGGCCCGTGGGAGTCATACACCTCGAAGCGCAGCTTCTGCGCCTCCTCAAAATAGTAGTCCAGCGTGAAGACTTTGCAAAACACCGGGTGCAGGCTGCTCCGGACCACCTCGGTTCTGCCCACCTGCAAGCAACACCATGAGCCACCACGGGGAGCGACCCCCACCCTGGCACTGCTCGAGGATGAGCCGGGGGCTCTAGTCCTGTCTCCCTTTCCTGCTCATCCACTGGGCGCTTCAGGACTCATCTCCCGGCCACTGCACGGGAGACCCCTCTCAGCCTGTCCTCCGTCCACGGGGCCCTGGACTCCCACCTCCACCCCTGAGGGGTCACTCTCACAGACCCTGGACACCCCCCAGCCTGCCATGGGCTTTGGCTTCTCTGCATGTTCTCGGCTCACACCCACCACATCACAGATGGGGAAACTGAGGCTCAGAGAGGGGAGCGTCCTGCCCAAGGACACTCCAAGTCAGGGATGGAGGAGGATTCCAACCCTGGACTGGGCAACCCCAAGGTGGTGCTCTTCCCGGCGCCCAGCTGAGCACCGAGGGGACGCGCGCAGGTGCCCTCCCTGGCGGGGGACCAGTGGCTTCACCAGCCTCTCCCGCAAACTGAGCGCCCCCTCCGCCTGCCCCCCCAAAACACAAGTAAGGCCAATAGGCTTCCACGCCCCCCTAGGACCACACAAATTCCTGCAGTGCTCAGGTCACCCCAGAGGAACCGTTGAAGGTTTGGGGCACAGGGGCTGGGTTGGTGGCGCACCGCCGCCCCCAAGACCCGCGGTCGGGGCAGGTCAGTGACCTGAGGGGTTTCTCAGCCCCGCAGGCGGATGGTCCAGAGACGACAGCAGATGCCACCGGGCCAGAGCAGCGGAGCTGGTCCCGGGAAGCAGGCGCCGCCTTGGGCGGGGAGACCCGGCGACGTGCCCCCCTCCACCTCCCCGCGGGTTCAAGTCCCGGCTCCTCCGACCCGCCGACGGCTTCACCGCCCCCCTTCTGCGCGCCCGGAGCGCCCCGCGTTTCTCGCCCTTTCGAGGCGAAGCCGCGCGTTTCCGGCGAGACGATGGAGAAGCGCTTTGTGCCGCGCGGAGCCGCCGGGCGGGGGCCGGGGGTGTCCAGGGAGGACTCGCGTCCGGGGGCCCCCGACACCTGCGCCGCGGTCACCCCGGGGTCGCTCGGGACCAGCGCCGGAGTCGGGATTCTGGCGGAACCGACGAGCCCCCCAGCCGGGCCGTCCCGGATCGCGGAGGTCCCCGGCCCGAGTCAGCCGAGCGCGGGCCTCCCCCGCCCGCCGCTCCTCCGCCTCGTGGGTGAGGACCCGGCCGAGGCGAGGCGCTCCGTGGTCCCCGCAGGCCGGCGCAGGGGGCTCCGTAACCCCAGTCCGGCCCCTGCGCCTCCACTCGGCCGCACGCCTGAGCCCCCATCCTCTTCCGCGCCCCTTGGTCAAGGCCCCTGCCCGCACCTCCCCGGGCCCCACCTGCAGCCGAGGGCCGCACCCCCCTCCGGGCACCCCTCTCCACCTGGCCCCCTCCGCCGCTGCCCTCCCACAGCTCCCGGACACCTCCTCTGCGCACCTGGTGGCCCCTCCCTGGCGCTGCGCTCCGCCGCGGCTCCCAGACGCCCCTTCCTGGCGCCCCGCCCGGCTCCGCGCGCCCCCCTCGGTCTCCGCATCTGCAGCCCCGGGGGCCGCTCCGCGCCCGCACCGGCCCCCCGCCCGCGCCGCGCGCCCGCCCGGCCCCTACCTGCACCCACTGGCTCTGGCACTGCTGCAGCAGCACCACGCTGGGGTCCGACTTGGTGAGCGGGTCGCGGTCCAGCAGGTGCCGGCAGCTGAGCCGCAGCTCCACCTTCGAGGCGCAGGGCGCGGGCCCCACCCCCGGGGCCGCCGCCGCCCCGCGCTGCCAGCCCAGGCTCATGCTGCCGGCGCCGCGCTCGGACCGCTGGGCGCTCGGAGGGGCCGCTGCCCGCGAGTCGGCGCCGCCGCGGCGCCCGGGAAATGGTGGCCGGGCCAGGCGTGGCCGCGCCTCCCCGTCGCCTGCCCGCCCGGCGCCGCACACGTGGCTCCCGCGGCCGCCACCGCGCGGGGACCGCGGGGCGGGGCGCGGCCGGGCTGGGGGGGCGGAAGCAGGGCGCCTCTGCCCCGCGACCCCCGGGGTTCGAATTCCCAGGGGAGCCCCGGGCTGACAGATTTGGGGTCAGGGGCCGCGGCGCCCCAGCTTCGCACCGAATCCCCAGCCTCCTGCGAGCTCTCCTATTCGCTGGCTGATTCCGCAACTAATTTTTCATTAGTGAATTTATCCACGAAACTAAAAACACTTGTGCCCCCTAAAATTTTTGAAGTAAAACAAAGAACCCCCCCCTCGAAAAACCCATGCATTTAGTGGGCGCCTATTGTGTGCCAAGCACCAAGCTGGTCCGGGCTGGGGGCAGGAAGGAGGGTCCCGGTCCAGGGGCAGGGACAGCCCCTCGCTGTCGCAGGGGTGTGGGCCTGAGTCTGACCCGGAGGGGCTCGGGGGCAACCAGCGCCAGGCCCCACAGGGGCGCTGTCCACACCTGTCCCCGAGGCCGGATGGGAGCAGGCCTCGGCTTCGTGGGGGAGGGTCCCACCCGCCCTCTGCATCATTCCCTGCCCTCCGCTCCCATCCCATACCCCCCCCCACCACCTGGTGCTGGCACAGGAAGCATCTCGGAAGAAGAGGTGTTGGCAGAGACACAAACCACTCCCAGCCCATTCCCTGTGCCAATTTGGACCTAAAAATAGAGCACAGACCTGGCCAAAAGCCACGGGGGTGAGGGTAGGGGAGACACGTAAGAGTGAAGGGCCCCAGGGGAGCTGGTGCTCCCCCCGGGCAATCAGGACTCCAGAAGAAGATCCGGCGGTCAGAGAAGCCGCCAAAGACGGGACGAGGACGCTCCGCAGCGGCGGACGGGCGGGAGGTAGCGTCCCCTCGCGGTCGGACGGCGGGACTGTCCCGGGCGCGACTGGAGGGCGAGGACCGCGTGCCGGGACCAGCGGCCGGGAAGCGGAGAGGAGCGCGAAGCCCACCCGGCCTCTGTGCGCCTCCCCTCCCAGGCCGGCCGGGCCGGGACAGCTTCGGAAGCCAGAGGCCGCTCCCCCATGTGGAGCCCGCTGAGGGCGGGGAAGTCGCCCCTCGGCCCACCAGCCGCCTGGGCGGACAAGGGCGAGGGGTCCCGGGAGGCTACACTGGGCCAGCCCCGCACCCCGGGCCCCTTTCCCGACTGAGCCCAGCGCTGCGCCTCTACAGCGCCTGAAAACCTCCGCTTGGCAGCACCCGCCTTCGGCGCTGTTGGCTGTGCTAAGCGCTGAGCACGCACAACCACCCCACTGAAATGTTCAGCCACGTCCCCAAGGCCACCCAGGGGCACAGCTGGCACCACGGCAGCTAACAGATGCCACATCCAGCAAGGGGCAAGGCGAGGACAGCCTCGGAGCTTGGGAGTTGGAGTCTCCGAAGCCCGGAGATTGTAACCACCCCACTGGGGTCTGGGCCTCAGCCTGCTCAGCGTGGCTGGTGGCCGCACCAGTGGACAGAGACCACAGAAGGGAAAGCCACGTCCTGGTCTGCCACGCCTGACCCACCCCCAGCTCCCGCCCGTCCAGCCCGCCACAGCGCCAGGGACCACGGCAGGCCTTCCGAGGCCTTCCCCGCCCCCTCCTGCCTTTTCCTGCTGGGACACCGGAAATGAGACCCCCATATATTTCACTGTCGTTGTCGTGCAGGAGATAACGCTCCCTGGTGCAACATTCGACCACGCAGACGAGCGCTCGGAGCCCAGACGCAGCGCGGCTGTCGCTTCCACGTCTACCCCTCCGGCTTCTTTTCCACGCGGATGTTTTCATTAGTTACAAAAGCTGCCTCCGCCCTGAGAGCCCCCCACACGCTTGAGAAGACTCGGCATCTGCAGGTCAGTGGCCCCGTGGCCGTGTTCCCGGGTGTAGGTCACGCCCTGCGCACAGTCGCTGGGCAATAAATGTTGGATGTCACTGAGCTCAGCGTTTCTGTTCTTAACCTGTTTTTTTCTTATTGGCAGTATTATATGGGATCGTTAACCCCCACCACAGGGTTACCTAAGGGACCAGTGGATCGAATCAACCAATCCTAACCCGTGGTTTTCTGTTTGGGCGCTTACAAAGCTCTCGCCACCGCAAGCCCTTTCCTCCGCCGCCTCCCTCTCCTCCGCGCGGTGCGTGCGTCTCCACGTCCGCTGTCATGTGGCGTGTCATCCACCTGACCTCATCCCAGACGTGCCTCAGGGCCTTGGGGGAGCCCACGCAGGGGTGCACCCCGCCATGCTGCTGCCGTTCTAGCGGGGAGGCCGGGGACACACACGCGGGCCACGTCGGGTGCGGGAGCCAGTGTCGGGGACAGCGTGGGCAGCGCTGCGCAGAGTGGCAGGGAGGGAGGCTCTCCGGGTTCCTGCAGAGGGCCGGTGTGGCCAGAGCAGAGCCAGAGCCGGGAGGAGGAGGGACAGGTGGGCCCAGCCAGGAGGGACCTGATCTTGCTTCTGAGACAGAATCGCAGAGTTGCTGTCTTGAGAAGCAGCTGCAGGGTATGTTAGTGAACTATGGCTTCGTCGCAAATGTCCCTAAAACGTAGCAGCTGAAACAATTTGCTATCCCACAGTTCCTGTGGGTCAGGAATCGGGGCATGGCTTAGCGGATGCCTGCGGCTGGAGGGATTGGGCCGGGATGGAGGCTCAACTTGGCAGAGACGTCCGCCCCTTGCCCCAGGGCCGCTCCGCACGGCAAGAGCTCGCGTGACACGGCAGCCGCAGTTCAAGTGACCATCGCTGCGCCGCCTTCGACGAGAAGCTAAGTGTGTCCACACCTAAGGGAGGGACTCAGGGCGCAGGCGTCAGGCGTCAGGCGGTGGGGACCTCTGGCACTGCCACTAACGCAGGAGACCCAGAGGAGCTGCGGCTCCAGAGGGAGGCGATGGTAGCCTGTCCACGGGGCCTGGCGTCCTCAGGCCGGTCCCAGCCGATGGACATCCTGGTTTTGTTCCCGTTTGACTCATCTGGGGCCTTTGAAGATATTCTTGGCAAGAGCTGGCTCAGGACACATCCGCGTTCCCTTTCATCCGTAACCTAGTTTTGCCTCTTCCCCCCGAGGACGCCGCTCCCCGCTGGGGATCCTTCGGGAGGGCAGGCACTGGCCAGGCACCGTGCTGCCTTCCGTCTGACCCCAGCACCGTGGAATCGGGGGTCCAGCTGCAGATTGGGGAACTGAGGCTTGAAAGTGAAGAGGCTCTGCCGAGGCCACCGCTGCACAGAGGTGGAGCCAGCCCTGCGCCAGGTGCTCCAGTGCTCGTTGGCCTGTGTTCTGCCATGCCCACCCCTCTTCCCGCTGCACCCTCTTTCCAGTTTTTAAAAATTAAAAAGAATGTTTTAAAGAGTGTATTATGCTTATGGAGCACCTACTGTATACTAGGCCTGGTCCCAGGCTCTGGAGACACAGCCGTGAACAGGGGAAACTTGCGCTCTCTGCACGTGTACGTGCCGTGAAGAGCACGTCTCTCTCTCGCCGTCGTGGAGGTTTCACTCTAGCCGCAGGGCCTGGCCGAGCACCTCTGTCCCTTACCTGTGGTGGTGCAGGTGCCCCCCAGACTGTACCTGAGGGCATCCAGGGCACCCAGGGTGGGGATGAGAAGCCAGCAGAGCGCGGTGCCAGTGGAGCCTGAGAGTGCGTTTCTGTCCTGCACGCGCATCTCTCCACGGTCTTGGAGGCAGGCGGTGGGGACGTCTGGCACCGCCACTAACGCAGGACAGCCAGAGGAGCTGCGGCTTCAGAGAGAGGCAATGGTAGCCTGTCCACGGGGCCTGGCGTCCTCAGGCCGGTCCCAGCCGATGGACATCCTGGTTTTGTTTGAGGAAGTTGCTGTGAGTGAAACTCTAGCCCAAGCAACAGAGTGAGACTCTGTCTCAGAAAAAAAAAAATGATTATTTACTTGTTTATTTTTTTGGAGACAGCTCACCGCAACCTCCAACTCCTGGGCTCAAGCGATCCTCCTGCCTCAGCCTCCCGAGTAGCTGGGACTACAGGCGCCACCACCTCAGGCGGCTCATGATATCCTGGAATGAATGACAGTTCTCTCTTCATCGGCTCAACGTTAAATACGCCCCTTCGTCGCTCTCCCAGCCCACCCCGTGTCCAGCATCTGCTCCACCACCAGCCTCTGCCTAGTTCTTCGTGGCCTGGGGCTGCCGTGGAGCCTGGGGCATGGCTGGCACCCGGCACTTGTTGAGTGAAGTCACACAGATGGGCCCAGAGCCAGAGGGGTCAGCACCCCGTATCATCAGGGGCTTGTTCTAAGTGACCGACATCTACTCTGGCTGACAGAGCCAGAGAGGAGGCTCCCGGGAAACTCCCGAATGGAAAGGGAGATGCCCCTGAGGCCCATGGCGAAGATGGGTCGCCCTGGCCCTGCCTGGATGCTGCTCCCGCCTGTGACACAGGATGTCCTTTCTGCCCAGACCCACAGCTTTGCCTCACGGTGCTTGACAGTGTGGGGCCAGCGGGGCCTGGGCCACATGGCCACGCGTCACTGCCAGGAGCTGAGAGAGTAGGGGGCGGGGAGGGGCTCTGCCTCCCACCAAGGTCTTTATTTGTGTTTTTTTATTTTTTTGAGCCAGGGTCTCACTCTGTCACCGAGGCTGGAGTGCAGTGATGTGATCATAGCTCACTGCAGCTTCAAACTCCTGGGCTTAAGTGATCCTCCTGCTTTAGCCTCCCACATAGCTGGGACTACAAGGCATGTGCTACCACACCTGGCTAATTTTTTTTTTTAACTTTTTTGTAGAGATGGGGTCTCACTGTCTTGCCCAGGCCCGTCTCAAACTCCTGTCCTCAAGTGATCCTCCTGCCTTGGCCTCCCAAAGTGCTGGGATTACCAGTGTGAGCCACCACAACCGCCCACAACAGGGTCTTAAGGAGAATTCCCCAAAAGCAAGTTTTGTTGCTGGAGAGCCAAAAAGAATGATCAAATCCACTACAGACGCCAACCTTGTGGACTTTCTTTCACACCACACTCTCTCCTAAAAGAAAATATTCCACTCTCTCTGACTCATACCCAAAATATAAACAGACTCAAAAGGAAAAGAGCAAAGTGTGAAAAAAAATTTGTCAAATGTGACAGAAGGCAAAAGTTCCTTAATATACAAAGAGCTGCTACAATTCAAGAAAATGATGATTAATATGATAGAAAAGTGGGCAAAGGGGACATAATAGGTGAGCCACAAAAAAAGACAAGTTGCCAGTAACTATGCAGAGAGGCTCGACTTCGTGAACAAATAAAGAAATGCAAATTAAAACAACGGCATTCCAGTTTCCCCTCCCCACGGAGGACTGTGAAAAACACCATCTGCCCTTCACAGGCCTCCACAGGCACAGAGAGACGCGAGGCCCATCTCAGTGGATGGCTCTGCACGCTACAGAGAACACACTGTGGTCCCTTTTTGCTTTTATAAAAACAAAAGCCCAGGTTTTTGTGCTAGAGGATGTTTATACGTACATTGTTTCTGCACAGACATAGATGCATCTGTTTCCGAGGGGTTGGAATGTAGAGTTTTTTTTCGTTTTATACTCTTCCCCCTTCTATGTAACTGGACTTTTTAAATTTTTATTTATTTATTTTTTTTGAGACAGAGTCTCGCTTTGTTGCCCGGGCTAGAGTGAGTGCCGTGGCATCAGCCTAGCTCACAGCTACCTCAAACTCCTGGGCTCATGTGATCCTCCTGCCTCAGCCTCCCGAGTAGCTGGGACTACAGGCATGCGCCACCATGCCCGGCTAATTTTTTTTATATATATATATTTTTAGTTGTCCAGATCATTTCTTTCTATTTTTTAGTAGAGACGGGGTCTTGCTCTTGCTCAGGCTGGTCTCGAACTCCTGACCTTGAGCGATCCACCCACCTCGGCCTCCCAGAGTGCTGGGATTACAGGCGTGAGCCACCGCGCCCGGCCCGACTTTTTTTATTTTTAAATAAAGAGTACATATTTCTGGCTGGGCGCGGTGGCTCACGCCTGTAATCCTAGCACTCTGGGAGGCCGACGCGGGTGGATTGCTTGAGATCAGGTGTTCGAGACCAGCCTGAGCAAGAGCGAGACCCCGTCTCTACTAAAAGTAGAAAGAAATTAGCTGGACAACTAAAAACATATAGAAAAAATTAGCTGGGCACGGTGGCACATGTCTGTAGTCCCAGCTACTCAGGAGGCTGAGGCAGGAGGATCACTTGAGCCCAGGAGTTTGAGGTTGCTGTGAGCTAGGCCGACGCGACGGCACTGTAGCCCAGGCAACACAGTGAGACTCTGTCTCAAAAAAAAAAAAGAGTATATATTTCTTCCATAACTTAGGAAAAAAGGTGACAACATCCAGAAATCATAAAAGAAGAAATAAATGCAACTACTTATAAAGAAAAAACTAATGTACGGAGACACAAAAGAAGAAAAATAGAGATAACTACTTCTTCTCTCTGGCTTAAACTAAGTGGATAAAATCCTAAATAACCTAACATGACTATAGTTTCCCTCTAAATTACAACAGTTCTATGGAACTGTTATAATTAGTATTAATTTCAATTCTTCCTTTTTAAATGATTGCAATTAATACATATTTTTAACAAAGCAACTACAGGATAACCAGAGTCAAAATAAACATCTGTCTGAATGGGGGCGGATCACGTGTTAAAATTCACAGAGCGTAGACCTCTCCTCCAAAGCCAAGACGCCTGCTCTTAGACAAGGGGCATGAGGAAGAAAAGATAAATAATGAACAACCAAACTTTTCAATGTCATAAACTATTGCATAATAATTTTAAAATTAAAAGGAAAAATAAAGCCTGGGAAAACTGAAATTCCTAATGTCTAGGAAACAAAAGTAAGCAAAATAAGCAATAAATTGAGAAAAATTATTTGCAACTCCTATCAGAGCAGAGCTGATGTCCTACAGATGGGCAAAGAATAGGTAAGTGTAAGAAAAGGTGCTCGACCCGCTCCTAACCAGAGGTGCAAATTAAAACCTTCCCGGAACTTTCTGGTTTCCGGATCTGCAAACGCTGGAGCGCGCCCTCACCCCCTGGTGGCTGCCTCGGGCATTGCCGGCAACGCAATGGGGACCTGGGGACTGCGTCGGAAAATGCACCTGCCACCGCAGACAGATGTTCCCCCCAGGCCAGGAGCGCCCCAGAGTCAGGCTGGCTAAATGCAGAGCGCACCCGCCAGTGGGATCCTGCCCAGCTGCGAAAGGGAACGAGGAGTCCGTGTGCACTTGGGATAGTTTTCTACGCTGGGTGACAAATCACCACCAACTCAGCAACTTAAAACAACACGCGTCGACTATGTTTCCGAGTGTTCATCTTGGGAGTGGGCACAGCATGGCTGGGCTCCCTGTTGGGGGTGCAAGAGGCTGGAATAAGGCTGGCACCTCAGGCAGTCTCACGTGAGGCTTGAGGCCCTTCCTGGCTTCCTTGCGTGCTGCAGCAGGGGCTGCTCTCAGCTCCAGTGGCCTGTAGGCCCTGGTGGCCAGGGCTGGCAGAACATGTCGCTGCCACACACCAGACTAAGCTCGCCTGGTCTGACCTGCACATCACGACCGAGCGAGCTCTTCACTGTGCCCACACTCAAGGGGCACCCAGGTGTGTCCCCTGGGGCCACCCTAGAATCCTGCCATCATGTGCTGGGTGCCCAGGGAATAAGTGAAGACCAAGGGCCCGTAGCTCCAGGTGGTGGAGTCCTGCTGCTTTGGAGCTGACCGGCCCATACCCCGACCCTGGGTTAAGAGTTTGCTCTAGATCTCTCTATTTCTTCCCCAGCCACAGGCCCTGGCCTGCCCCCCACCCCGCCCCCCTGCCTCCAGCTGTCCTGCAGGGGCCTTCTGAGCTTGGGAGGGGTGTGGCCAGGGCACAGGTCACAGCGGGCACACTGGGCATGCCAGCAATGGCCCAGTCCACCGCCACTCCTTGCATAGACTGGCATTGTTTAGATGAAGTCTGGGCCAGTACAGGTTGGAGAATAGCCTACTGCTGAGAGCACTGCTGGACTGCAGGACCCCAGACACTGAAAGGGACTTTCTCTCCACCCCCTCATCAGGGATGTCAGCAAATTAAGCAAATCTGGGGAGAACACAGGTTAGGAGCACAAGCTTGGGCCCTCAGTACACACCTCCTTGTTCAAGACTGGGAGGATGTACCTGCCTCATAAGACCAGTGAGCCCTGACCCGGGTCCCAGATCACAGCCTGGCTTCACCTTCCCCATGGCTGTGGGCACCCAGCCAGCCTGCTGATGGGGAAGGGGCCCTCTGTGGCTGTCAGATCTGAGCACTTGTTACCCAAAAACCTTGACAGCAGCCTGCACGATGAGAACCAGCATTCATCTCTTCTGAACTCACTTACCGGCACACCTGTTTCAGGCACTGCACCTGGAAAGCACCACATCTCGGTGGGGAGTGGCTGGTGGCGGAAAGAACAGGGTGCTGGAAGCCTTTGCTCCAGAGCCTGTTGTCTGCCGCTACCTGCATCCCCACCTGGAGGGACCCGTGGTCTACAGGAGGGTACTGAGCCCTCGACCCTGACGCCGCCACTGCAGGGAGATCTCCCAGGACCTCTGCAATGCTGCTTTCGAAACACACAAGCCAGGCTCCTAGGCAGAGAACGCTTCTGAGTTTTAGGTGGGAAAATGGTAGGCAACAGCCACTCCCACCCCGAATTGGGATCTGCTTCCAAATAAGCCAAGTCCCAAGTGTCACTGCTGCTCCTGTGCCGGAGCCGGTCCGTTAAGTCCACACATAAAGGTATCTATACCTGCCAAGGATGGAGCATCCAGACAAGAAACCGTTAAGACTCAAACCCCAAAGCTGCTTCTCTGGGTTCTCATGGCCACAGCTACCAAGGACCCATACACTACTATGCCAGCAGGGCCAGGACAGGATCCAGCCCTCTGTGGGCAGCGACAACTCTCCGACACGCCCTCTCACCCATGAAGCAGGACCAATGGCTTCGGTGTGCTCCAGGACAGCCAGCAGCTGGCCTGACACAGCACAGCGGACTCCAACAGGCCCGGTGTGAACTAAAGTGAGACTACAGTGGTCACCAGGTGTGTCACGGGGACCCCGCAAAGTCCTGCTAAAAAAGTTGTTCATCTTAGTCTGGTTAAAAAAACAACTCCATGAAGCCAGCCTTTGTAACCCCCCCACAAGAAAGCCATTGTTAAATCCGTGACAATCACCTAACAGCGCTAAAACACAGAAAACACGGTGCAGCTCGGGCTTTGGGCTGCCATTCAAGAGCAGTCCCCCACACCCCGCCGGGAAGTCAAGGCCCCCAGGCCCCGCTGGACACACCACATGGAGACCCGGCTTTGCTCCTGATTTATTGAAAGTCCCCAACAGGCTTCATTTTTTCTTTTCAACATCCTGTTCTGCGGCTTCCTTGGCTCTTTTTGCCCGTATGCCGAAGAGCCGGGCGTTGGCGCGGGCCATGCGCAGACTGGCAAATGCCTTGAAGTTCTTCTCCTCCTCAGTGATGACTCTGGCCTTCTCCTTCTTGTAGACCTGGGAGGGAGGGACAAGGGTGAAACCCACATTGGCACCAGTAAACAGTGGCGGCGAAGCCCACAGCGTGTCAGCAAAACCTGGAGGACGCCACGGTGGGTCCAGCAACGCTGCCCAAGCACCGCTAAAAAGCTACTGAGGCCGCTGAGAAAACAGACAACTACCCTCCCTGGGTTTTGAATTTAAAAAACAGAACTCTCCACTTATTGGTGGATTCTTGGCTGCCAAGAATGAAAAATAATCCCAAACCCAGAGCAGAAGCAGCCGCCTCCCCGTGGAGACGTGTGGGCAGAGGTGGGCCTGGCTGTGCAGGCCACAGATCGAACCTCCCAGGCCTGTGGCCCGAGCTTCTAAGCAGCAACGAGAGGGACCCAACAAACTGGGGAGTTACAAGCAAGGGTCCCCAAAGCGTCCTGAAAGGCAGGACAAGGACATCTTTCGTGAAGTCCATGTGGTAAGAATTCAGGGTTGGTCTAACCAGAGCTAAAGGAATGATCCTCTCCACAAACCTGTAAAGCTCCACACTCACCGCAGCTGCCACTGTCACCCCCTTTAACCCGACGCCTACCCCAGTCAACACCCACACATCTGTCTAAGGCGCGGCACGGAGAGCTGAGTGCGCACTTACGTTCCGTATGGGCATGACGGGGCCTGTCAGCTGGGTGGCCAGTTTGAGTTCTTCACCCTGTTTGTTGATGAGAAAACAGTTAAGTGGCTTCAACTTCACTGTCCTAAGGACCCCAGACTCACCCTCCTGTGTCCTCTGAAAAGAAACCAGTGCCTGCGCCTCTAGCGCCCCATGCTTTGCGAGCCCCCCCGTGACGAGTGACAGCACGTTGTTAGATTCCTGTCCTGTCTACTCGGCAACACAGGTAGAGGCGGAGGCTCATCTTGTCTGCAAGAGTCACCAACCTGTGACCCAGGGAGCAGGCAGGGCAGACCCGTGCCCCAACTCAGCTCCCAGGAAACCACACAATGGACTCCACCACGCGTGTTCTACAAGGTGTTTCTACAAGTGTTTTTAGACAGAATGCTTTCAATGGGAAAAAAGCTGGCTCCAGCCGGTGCAATCACCACAGAACAGGCCAGTTCTGATGAACACCACATCCCTTCCTTACTACTTACACTAACTGCCATGCTGGGGGATGAAAAATGACGACAGGCAAATATTCATTCTCAGCCCAGATGGACACAGGGACAACCGGAGCAAGCCTCTCCACTGCCATGTCCCGACACCCCACTGCACCCACCCCCCAGAGGCGGCGGCGGGCGCTGTACTCACAGAACTGTCTCCCTTCTTGGGGGCCGAGGGTTTCCTGGGGAAGAGGATGAGCTTGGAGCGGTACTCCTTCAGCCGCTGCACGTTGGCCTGCAGGGACTCGGTGGACTTGTTGCGCCTCCTCGGATCCACAGAAATCCCAATGGTCCGGGCCACCTTCTTGTGGATGCCGGCCACCTGCCGCGGAACCACAGACAAGGATGAGGCCGCGGGAGTCCCGCACCCCCACCTAGCCTCAAATGAAAACGCTCAGCCGTCAGATGGAAAAGGGTTCAAACGTGCTTTCATCAACGCAGTGCAGCGATTCCGGAGACTGTCATCACTCGACTGAGAGCCATGGGGCAAAACTCCGGCCCGTTTCCGACACCGCGGTGGTTCCGCCCGCACTCACCCGTAACTCCTCCAGGCTGAAGCCCCTGCCGGCCCGCACTTTGGTGTGGTACCGCACCGTGGGGCACCGCACGATGGGCCGGATGGGTCCCGACGCGGGGCGCGGGGCGATGCGGCGCGCCTTCGCTTGCCGGGCCTTGCGTCTGTTCGAAGAGAAGCCGGCCGCGGTCACCCCCACGCAAGGCGCCCGCCCCGCGTGCCCGCGGTCGCGCCTCCCACCGAAGGCCCGGCCAGGCCCGAGCGTGCCCGCAGACCCCGCGCCGCGCCCGCTCACCTGCGGATCTTCCGGGCCGGCTGGTTGAACCACGTGGCCACGCGCCGCTGCCAGTCCTTGTGGAAGTGGGGCTTCAGTATCATGCTATTCCGGCTGGGCGCCATGGCTGCCTACGGCCCTGGGGCCGCCAGGGAGAGGAGGGGAGCGAGTGAGGGGCCGGGCCGCGGCCGCGCGCGCCCCCCGGGCCACCTCCCCGAGCCCTCCGGCCCCCCGGCCGTCCGGACGCGCCCGAGGAGCCGGGGCCTCGGGCCCGACCCGACACCGTCGAAGAGGCCCTGGCTTGGGCCCGAGGCCCCTCCATGGCTGCTTCGGCCGCAACGCTAGGCCGATGGCGGTAGAAGGAGCCAGGAGGAGTTCGATGGTGCCCGATGGGGCCGGATGGCGCCCCACGGAGCCGGGACGGAGCGCGCTCACCTCCTGCGCAGGAGAACAGCCGAGCGGAAAAGACTCGCCTCCCCAAAGCACCCTGGGATGGTAGTGGGCCCGGCCAATGAGAAGCGCCGAGCGTTCTGGCCAATCAGAGTCAGGAAAGAAGGAAGTGACGTCGCAAGCGGCCGTCCCACCCTCGCGCCGGCTCGCAGACATGGCGCCGCCCGTGCGCCCGAGCCCATTTGCTTGCAATCTGGTATTGTCCTCTTTGCAGGTGCGGGAGTGTCTCCGGCGCTTCAGGGGACACGCAAGGGGGTAACACTTAGACTAAGGTGCAGCCGTCCTAAGGCGAAGGGAAAACACAGGCGGTTCGACCTCGGCGAAGTCCTGCCTCGAGTTCTGGGAATTTTAGTCTGTCCACGTTTCTGGGACACAGTGCGTCAGCCGTGCAAAGGCAGGAAAGGTTTACTGAATGCGAGCTACCGCCGCTTGAATTCTTCGTCCTCGTTCCAGCATTTCTTCCCCTCCTGTTTGGATCACTTGTTTTATTTATTTATTTTAGATAAAATTAACACTTATTGGGTGTCTTTTGTAAGCTGGGCATGCAGTACTCTACATGCATTTTCTTTTCTTTTTTTTTTTTTTGAGACAAAGTCTAACTCTCTTGCCTGGGGCGAGTGCCATGGCATCATCCTAGCTCACGGCAACCTCAAACTCCTGGGCTCAAGCGATCCTCCTGCCTCAGCCTCCCGAGTAGCTGGGACTACAGGCATGCACCACCATGCCCGGCTAATTTTTTCTATATATTTTTAGTTGTCCGATTAATTTCTTTCTATTTTTAGTAGAGACGGGGGTCTCGCTCTTGCTCAGGCTGGTCTCGAACTCCTGAGCTCAAACAATCTGCCCGCCTTGGCCTCCCAGAGTGCTAGGATTACAGGCGTGAGCCACCACGCCCGGCCTCTACATGCATTTTCATATTTAATTCCACACAACCACCAAGTGAGGTGGGAGCTACTGTTAACCTTTGGCTCCGAGGCCTCCTGCCTGTCTGCACAGAGACGGCGTCACAGAACAGTTAAGTAGCCAGCATACATCAGTGTCGTCCCCCGCCCCCGCTAGTCTCCAGAACAATCTGGACAACACTTCCGGCTGTCTGTATGTAACCTTTACATCACGGTAACCCTGTTTAATCCCAGCCCCCACCCCTACCACCAGCCTCCCTCCCGGTAAACTTAATCCACAGTTTTAAGAATTTCATGACAAAAGATAGGAAATTTGGAGACCTGTGTCCTGCACCAAATAAATAGGCTGCTGATCTGGCCTTATGATAACACCCTTGGGTGTTAGAAAATGCAGGTTGGGACTCACTGAGGAATTAAAAGTTCACGATCAGGAAAATAACATGTAAAAAGAACAGAGAACGTGTGATAGATGGGGCACACTGTTCAAACGCACAGAACCTACATGGGAAGTTAAAATCCTGGCTCTGCCTTTTAATAGATGTTTGCTCAATTATGAAACAAGGGCAATACCAGCTCTTTTAGCTGCACAATTGTTTGCAGATACAAGTCTGTAAATAAAAGCATTTCTCAGTAAATTCAAGTGGTATCCACCTGGAAGCTAATGTTTAAACTTTCCTTAGTTTCCCATTTTTCACAAATACAAGTTACTTGGAAGGTTAGCAGCCCCCAAGTCAGTAAGAATGTGGGCTGTGGAGTTGCCCTGGAGTCTACCTTTGTATTAGTTTTGAGAGTCTGGGCAAATTATTTGAACTTGTCTGTGAAATGGCAGCAGCTGCTGGGAGGACAAGCCTTGTTAAGACCACAGTGATGCCCTCGGCGATGCTGGTTGGTCCTGACGTCACACAGCTCTGCCTCCCCCAGGAAGGAGCCAGGCGGGGCCTACGGTGCAGCAGACAAGGTAGGAAACAGTGAGTAGACGTTTCCCATCTCTCACTAAATCTTCACAGAACCCTCGAGAAAAATCCTTCATGCTCCCTGCACCGACCGCGTCGTCCAGTGGAACTAACATTTGACCCCACACCCACTCCCTTCTAGCAGCATAACTGGACCAACATAACTTTGGAGAAAATGTTTGTTGAATAAACACTTGCCAGTGTTACAGCTCTTTTAGAATTTGTCTAGCAGGTTTTCAGGTTCTTGCCGGAAGACCCCTTAAAAAAAAAAAAATGAATAAACACTTGCCTTGGCCCAGGACAGATTTCTTTGACTGCAACTAATATTAGCCCTCACCCCCTGCCCCATGGCTTTCTAAGATCCCTTTCGATGTTCCCACCATGGACCAAGACACCTTCCTCTTCATAAAGACATTCCTGTCCCCATCACCAATTTATCTTCCTAGACAGACCTGCACTCATGCAACTCCACCTGCTCTAATCTCCACCTGAGTTTCAGCTGCCCTTAAGGTGTGCTTTGGGAAGCCAGCAACAGTGGTGTTCACCTGTAATCCCAGCTACTTAGGAGATTGAGGCAGGAGGACTGCTTGAGCCCAGGAGTTTGAGGCTGTACTGTGCTATGACTGCACCTGTAAATAGCCATTGTAGTTCAGCCTGGGCAACACAGCAAGACCCATCTGTGGTGTCATACGTATATTCAGTTTTCGTCCATGGTTCCTGGCACATGACGCCCATAGTCCTTGTTATGTTCGGGTGCTTTAGGCCTCAGGAGACATAATCGCTCTCTCTGACCTGCTCCTGTCCTCCTATCACCTGCCCAAGGCAGGACTCTAATCTGATTTTGAGTCTGAGAGGATCCTGCTTCATGCCCTGGAGGAAGGAATGATACACAGGGAGGCCAGGAAGAATCTGGACAGGCCTTGCTGGACCTAGATCACACGCTGTCTTGTCCAGTCACGTTTCCACACGGCTGTCAACCATGCCCATGTATGAAGTCTCCATAAAAACCCAAGACAACTGGGTTCAGAGAGCTGAACATGAGGAGGTTCCTGGAGGGTGATGTGCCCAGGGAGGGCATGGAAACTCCACACCCCTTCTCCCATACCTCACCCTACGCATCTCTTCGTGTGTCCTTTGTAATATCCTTTATAATAAATCAATAAACATGTTTCTCTGAGTTCTGTGAGCCACTCCAGCAAATTAATCGAATCCAGAGGGAGAGGGTCGTCGTGGGAACCCCAACTTCAAGCCAGTCAGTCAGAAGCTCTGGAGGCCTGGACTTGCGAGCTTATCTAGGGTGGGCCATGCTGGGGACTGAGCCCTCGCCCTGTGGGGTCTGACGCCACCTCCAGGTAGACAGTATAAGAATTAAATTAGAGGACACCGGCTGGTGTCTGCTGCTTGGTGTGTGGGAAAAAACAGTATTTGGTTACAGACATCCTCTTCTGTGTTGATTGTTGTGGAGTTTATTTATTTGTTTATTTTTTGGAGACAGAATTTCCCTCTGTTGCCCTGGCTACAGTGCAGTGGTATCAGCCTAGTTCACAACAACCTCAAACTACTGGGCTCAAGCGATCCTCCCACCTTGGCCTCCCAAACTGCTAGGATTACAGGCATGAACCACCACGCCCACCCAGTCTTTTTTTAACATCATAGCACCAAAGTGATTTTATAGTGTTCTACCAAAAAAAAAAGAAAGAAATTATGTTCTTCTAAGTACTTTGTAAAAACTAGCGTGCTAACAATGTCTGCCACCTACGTAGGGCTGATGGCTCAGTCTCGTGTGCTGCGGCCCTTACTATGCCTGGCATCTTCTGCACTCAGCAAATGCTTTTCCAAAGGATGAACTGAAATGGGCCATTTCAGCAGGTAAGTTCGGGGGGATCAGTTGGGCCATATCCGCTCTGGAACAACTGCAGAAGATGCCACCCCAGTGCAAAGACACCAGCCAAAGACCTCCCAACCAGATGCTGCTCTTAGGTAATAAATTTCGGGAAGCAAAGACCACGGTGCCTCCCAGAGCTGCCCATCCCCAGGTGTGTGAAAGCACCTCCAACTGCCCTGCTAGAGCACAGCTGCACTTGCTCTGGGCCCCGAGGACTGGCGCCACAGCAAACAGCCCGTTCTGCCAGGAAGTGACCTTAATCCCCCTCCAAATGCTGCACAGAGGGCGGGCAGACGAAGGCAAGCAGGAAGTGTGAACTGGAAGTGTGTGTCACACCCCCGGTACGCAGGCAGCCACGCCCACTGCTAGGCATCCTGCATCCTTTATCCCTGCAGGGTCCAGGCCACAGATTCCTGCTGGGCTCAAATTATGAACTGGAAACACAAGATCTTTGTCATCTAGGACAATCCCCTTGGCCCTCTGGGTTAGAGCTGGCCCGACAGCACAAATGTAGTCTCTACCCACATAATTTATTAGTAAAGTACCATTGACAATTCTCAGGGAAATAAAAACTAAGGCGTCCCAACTAGACAGTGAGGAGAGGTTTTCAAATCGAGTCTGTCCACATGCTGGTAGGTGCCAGTGTTTGAATCCCCCAGAGCCCAGGGCCTGGTCCTAACTCTGTGACCTCACTGATGAGTTGGCATAATGACAGCCAGTGGACAGGAGGACAAGTGACTCGGAGGGTCCTCCCATCTCGATCCTGCTGGCATTCTGAGGGAGCCACAGGAGCTGGGACGGGCTGTCTGGAAGCCTTGGCACGAGCAGGGTCTGTTCAGACTCTGAATGCTGTGCAGCCTCTGGGCCCACTCCACCATGCTGGGAACAGAGTGCCCTGTGCTCACCTGTGACAAGCACTGATGCCCTTCCCCACAGGGGAAAACTATACACATGTGAAGTTTAATCAGCCATTTCTGCAAAGAAATTTACTAATCACATACGGGGAAATCAACCCTGGAGCCTTCAGCGTACACCGTTGAGAGCTAAAAGAGGAGGCACAAATCTTAGCTGAAAATAAACCCAGGGGCAGCTGAGTGAGCTCGGGTCCTGGATGGGCCACACGTGCAGTCAGGGAGCCCCTACTTGGGCCAGGACGGCTCCTCCCCTTGCAGGGGCTGTTGGGCCTCTGCTTCCTCCCCAGGGTCTTGCTTCTCTCTCTGGGCGTCGACCCACCTCTGTGGGGCGATCAGCTTCTTAGGCCCATGCGGTGGCGGGCCGATGAGGGCCTCGATGTCCTCGTAGTTGATCACCTCCTTCTCCAGAAGGGCGTTGGCCAGCTGGAAAGACAGACGCAGCCGTGTGAGAATCCCCAGGATGGAGACAGCTGCTGAGATGGGACCTTTCCCGGGGAGGCGGTGCTGAGGCGCGAGGGCCTGTCTGGGAGCAGGATACCTCCCACAGGCCTCTTCCCAGGGAGGCGGAGGCAGGGAGGCAGCTCTGGCACAGATGCCCCACCCTAACCTTGGAAACGACTTGACAGCTGCCAGCGTCGTTACTTTTCCTGCTTCCCTTCAAAATCTCGGCTTAGTTTTGGCAACTGCAATTTCCTTCACCAACAGG
This sequence comes from Indri indri, assembly GCA_004363605.1. Classification (NCBI taxonomy): domain Eukaryota; kingdom Metazoa; phylum Chordata; class Mammalia; order Primates; family Indriidae; genus Indri; species Indri indri. Next base: position 20,344 of record RJWJ010010160.1, on the reverse strand, counting down.
GTGTGTGGTCTGTGGGGCAGGGGAGGGGTGAAGTGCAGAGCCTCCGACTGGAGTCTGGGAGAGGGGTGCGCTGAGGACCCCACAACCTGCGGCAGGGACTTTGCCACTCTCGACACGGTGCCGGCAAACCCCTGGCGGGCACGCCCGCTGCCTGTCCGCAGGCTCTGCCACAGCTCAGCCCCGAACACAGAGAACAGCCGCTGTGCACCGTGCTTGTTTCCGATAAGGCAAAATCCTTCCCCATTTTCAAAGCATTTAAATGGTGACCCCTGAAACTGGGGCGATGCACCCGTACCTGTTCTACAAGAAGGAGACGCTTCGGCCCTAGGGCTGCTCTGTCGCTACGTACCGGAGCCCACCGACTGCGTGGGCAGCTCACGGCCCAGCAGACACACCGCTCCCCGTCAGTGAGCTGCGCGGCCTGCAGCCTCGTCCCCACCTGTCCTTGCTCCCACAGCACTGAGACCCCGTTCTGCAGAGCAGCTGGTCAGCAGCAGGGAGGCCTGGTTGACACAGATGCTGCTCAGCTGAAGCCGCGCTGCTCACCACTCCCAGTGAGGCTGGTGCCGCTGGCCTGGGGCTGCACTCTGAAGACCCCAAAACACACAAGTCCCAGCCTCACAGAGCAGGGCCTCCCTTTTAACAAAACAAGAGGAAGCTAAGAAACCACCACCCGTCCACTGCTCCACCCATCTGTCCACACAGACAAAGAGCCGCCCACCTCTACCGAGCTCTGGGCAGCAGTTATCAGAACCTAGGGACACAAAGTGACCCTTCCTCTGGGGTTGTCCACCCAGCCTCATTGTGACAAAAACACCCACAATCCCAACTGAGGGACATTCTACAAAACACCAAACCAGTCCTCAAAACTGCCGAAGTCATCAAAAAACAAGGGAAGTCTGAGAAACCGTCACAGCCGAGAGGAGCCCAGGGAGGCGTGAACAACATGGTGCGTGGGTCCTGGGAGGGAACAAGGGCACTAGGGGAAAAGTGAGGGGACCTGGATCAAGGGTGGATTTTAGCTCGTGACCAGGCTGGTCCCTCAGGTGGTGAGCACGTCCTGCAAGTGTGCCGGCTGGAGGGCCAACTACCGTGGAGATGGATGCAGGGGATGCGGGAACTCTCTCCACCATGTTTGCGATTTTTCTGTCACTCTAAAAGTATTCTGAAATAAAGCACTGGTGAGCGCGGTGGCTCACACCTGTCATCCCAGCACTCTGGGAGGCTGAGGCAGGAGGACCCCCTGAGCCCAGGAGTCTGAGGTTGCCGTGATCTATGACGATGTCTCCATCATCCAGCCTGGGCAACACAGCCAGACTCTTGTCTCTAAAAATGAAAAAAAATATTAAAAATTAAAAAAAAAAAATCAGCCACGTGTGATGGTCACACCTGTAGTCCCAGCTACTCAGGAGGCTGAGGCAGGAGGATCGCTTGAGCCCAGGAGTTCCAGGTTGCAGTGAGCTATGATGAGGCCACTGCGCTCCTGCCTGGCAACGGAGTGAGACCCTGTCATTCATTCGTTCATAAATAAATAAAATAAAAATTTATTTAAAAAAAACTTGGAAAAGTTTGGGGGTTAGAAAAAGATTAAACAAAACTGACGAAACATTAAATAATTGCTAATGCAGGTAGAAGAGAATTATGAAGTTCTGGCTACTTTGAGTGAACTGGCTTGACGTGTTCATGGTGAAAAGCATGGAAAATGCAGGATTCCCGTGAAGCTGGGATAACTGACATCCCCTGTACTCTATACTCTGTGCACACTGGAAACGCTTCACGCCGGGGTGGGCAGGTGAGAGCTGCGTCAGCGCCACGTGACCACGGCACCCCTGCCCCAGCCGAGCCTCACCGCCTGCAGCTTGTCCAGGTTGTCCAGCAGCACCCGCTCGGTGTGTCTGTAGGCCTTGGCCACCAGCAGTCTCGCTTCCTGCAGATGAAGGGAGCGGACTGTCACGAGCAAGGCCAAGGGCCACCATCTACAGGTGCCTCATCTCTAGCCAGGTCCAGAGCCAAGTACAGAAAAGAGATGCAGGTTCGGGGCCGGGCGCGGTGGCTCACGCCTGTAATCCTAGCACTCTGGGAGGCCGAGGCGGGCGGATCGTCCTGAGCTCAGGAGTTCGAGACCAGCCTGAGCAAGAGCGAGACCCCGTCTCTACCAAAAATAGAAAGAAATTAATTGGACAGCTAAAAATATATATAGAAAAAAAATTAGCCGGGCATGGTGGCGCATGCCTGTAGTCCCAGCTACTCGGAAGGCTGAGACAGTAGGATTGCTCAAGCCCAGGAGTTTGAGGTTGCTGTGAGCTAGGCTGACGCCACGGCACTCGACCCAGGCAAGAGAGTGAGACTCTGTCTCAAAAAAAAAGAAAAAAGAGATGCAGGTTCGGGAAGTGAGGCTTTTCCCTCTCGTGAGAACAGATCCCAGCTGCCAGCAACAGCCTCCTGCCACGCTGCCCAGTGCTGGGAATGGTGGTTCAAGAAGCCTGCCCCATGCCGTTCCCACCCTGCAAGCCCCTCCTGGAGGTGGCCCTGTCTGCCTCTGCCACACCCACGGCTGCTGCAAGAGCACACGACCGACACTGTCCTGGTCCCGTGGGCAGGGCCACGTGGGCTCCATCATTCAGTGCGTTTGAGATTGTTCCCAGATCCACACCTACGATCTCATCAGGCGAGTCTAGGTCCTCACCCAGAGAAACGACTCGGCAGGTCAGAGCTACGACAGAGCCCTGGAGGAAAAACCCACGTCCTGCCCGCACCAGGCTCTCCACTTGGGAGCTGCTGGGCCTCTTCTGAACAAGTGGAGGCCCTCACGTGGCAGACCAGACGCCCCTTCCCCACGGGCAGGGGTGCACCGGGACGCCCCTGCAGACTCACGTGATCCATCATCTGCTGCAGGCCCTGGCTGAAGGGGCGCCGCCCGACGCCCGTAGGGCCCTCCTGTGCCTCTGGGAAGGAGATGGGCCCGACGCCAGGTGCCATCCCGAACTGCTTCACCATGGAGTAGGCGATGCGGGTGACTTTCCTCAGGTCGTCCTGGGCCCCTGGAGTGTGGGTCACGGACGGCACCCTCAGCCCCACAGGTGCACAGGAGCCCAGGCCCGAAGTGCCGTCACCGACCTTGGGGCCAGTAGCTGGCCCCCGTGCACTGTACCCCAAAGTCGCCCTGCGGTGCCAGACAGTCAGACACTGCACCTTGTCACTGCACCTTAAAGCCCTAGGAAACGCTCTATTGTTCAAACGTCAACCACTCAGGATACACATCGGGGCTCACCCCATGGCCGTCCTGGGAGTGCGGGGAAGCTCTCGCCTCCCTGAACGTCCAGTGAAGTAACAGCTTGAGAACAGCCTGCTTCAGTTTATTCCAGCTTTATGCAGCCATTACCAATAACTAACCAACTAAATGCATTCGTGGTCTGCATCTATGTAAACATTTTGCCCAGTGAAATTATTACAAGTTTTGCTTATTTCCAAATCTCCTTTAACCACAGCTCATCTTTTAAAACACACTTAATAAAATTCAAAACTCCATTTGCGTCACACTGCGTAATTCTCTCATCAGCTGTCCCCCTCACCGGTGGGGACAGAGGGACGATGGGGGCCAGCTCCTCACCGGAAGTGACCTTGTTGAAGGAGATGGCCTCTGAGGCACGGCCACCCAGGGCCATGCACATCCGCTCAAACAGCTGCTCCCTGGTGAAGAGATACTGGTCTCTGGGGAGCATCTGAGCGAAGCCCAGAGCGGCGTTAGTCCGCGGCGCGATGGAGACCTAGGGAACACCGAGACAGCAGGTCAGCAAGGCAGGAGGTGGGCAGAGAGGCAGTGGGCGCAATGTGAGATGAACCTGTCGTCAGAGGGTCTCAAAGCAGGGGAGGTCTGCACCATGGCATGTCTGTAACAAAAGAGGACCCTGACTCGGAAGACGACAGCTCGTAGCAACACACAGGGGATCCTGGCCAGAGGCGCCTGTACCCACACTGTCAGGGTGTGTCTTCCTCGTAAAATACGAGGTATACAAGTCAAAAGACAAGGCCTCTTAGTAGGAGACAAGCAAGAGGTGTGAGGACAAAGCTCACCCCCAATGGCCAGTCTGCACCAATCTCCCGCACCCCTGCCTGCTGCCGCGGGAACCCCAGGATGCTTGAGAGGAAACAGACTGTCCTTGCCTCTGCCTCCCCCGACCACCCCGCACCAGGCGCTCGAGAAGTGGGGCGCTGCTCTAACAACAGGGAGCCCCACCACGGGAGGACAGAGGAAGACCCTCCGGGGGGCAGGCCCTCTGCTGGTCCCACTGCCGTTTGAGAGTCACGGCACCAAGGTGACCACGTCAAAGGCCCCTGAGAATCCCAAGAGGAAGCTTAATTTTAAATCTCAAACTAAATTACCATTAAAAAACTAGAAATAACAACTGCTATAGCGATGACGTTACCAAATCAGTACCAGGAATGTCACAATCTTTCCCCAGCAGAACATCAAGCCTTAAGATTTTTTTCATTACTGCTAATTTATCTGATTTTTTCCTTTTTTTTTGAGACAGAGTCTTACTCTGTCACCTAGGCTAGAGTGCCGTGGCATCAGCCTAGCTCACAGCAACCTCAAACTCCTGGACTCAGACGATTCTCCTCCCTCAGCCTCCCGAGTAGCTGGGACTACAGGTGTGTGCCACCATGCCCAGCGAATTTTTTCGATTTTTAGTAGAGATGGGGTCTTGCTCAGGCTGGTCTCAGACTCCTGAGCTTAAGCGATCCTTCCACCTTGGCCTACATTTCTGCAGGTCTGTGGGTGTACCTATCTGCAGTGAGCGTGCACTGAGGGTGGGAACCATCACTATGCCGTGCGCGCCTCTGCAGTCAGTGTGTGCTGAGGGTGGGAACCATCGCTATGCCGTGTGCACGTCTGCAGTGAGCGTGCACTGAGGGTGGGAACCACTGCTGTGGCGTGTGCACATCTGCAGTGAGCGTGCTCTGAGGGTGGGAACCACTGCTGTGGCGTGTGCACGTCTGCAGTGAGCATGCTCTGAGGGTGGGAACCACTGCTGTGGCGTGTGCACGTCTGCAGTGAGTGTGCTCGGAGGGTGGGAACCACTGCTGTGGCGTGTGCACGTCTGCAGTGAGCGTGCTCTGAGGGTGGGAACCACTGCTGTGGCGTGTGCATGTCTGCGGTGAGCGTGCACTGAGGATGGGAACCACTGCTGTGGTGTGTGCATATCTGCAGTGAGTGTGCTCTGAGGGTGGGAACACAGTGCAGCTGCTCCTTAGGGTGAGCCTTAAACCAGCCACCTGCTCCAGCATAAATGTGGTGCCACATCCCAGTGACATCTTCCTTAGCAGTCACTCGGACCCGCGGGCTGTGGATCCACGCGATTTTTGGAAGCTGTTTAGAGTATTATTTAATTCCATTTGATAGGAACAAATTTTCAGTTAACAACCATCAACGAGAGTGATATTTTAAAACTATATTCTCAACTCACTGCTCAGTATCCATAGTCATGTGAGAGCGGACGGTACACATGCAATTCTTCACTCACAGGTTGGCTGCGACTTTCCAGGTGTCACGCCTGTAACTGAGGCCACGGCTCAGCCTAGAGACACACAGTCTACTCCTGCCTCCTATTTCTTGGCTTCTACCCACTGTCCTAGGAGGCTTCTCGCTCGCCAAGCAGACTCAAAGGTGTTCCCAGAGCCAGCTCTGCCCAGGACCCACCTTCATCACAGCTTCCGTGTGCTCCAGAAGCCAGCCCACCAGGGCATGGCCTGACTCGTGGAACGCGACCACCTTCTGTTCTTCCTTGGACAAGATCTTGCTCTTTTTGGCAGTCCCTGAAAGCAAGCCAGGGATGGGCTGAGGCAAACAGGCTGCTCTTACCTGTGCCCAGCAAGGTCCTCTCTGCGTGGCCGCCTCCTGCAGAGCTCCCCTCCCCCCACCCTCTTCACTTCTCCTCGCGTGGCCTGGGAGGGATGATGCCTCCCGGCTCACGGCCCCCTGCTCAGGACCTGTCTGAACTTGCTTCCTACTGCAGGGGTGTGTTGAACTTGCGCCTTCGTCTGAAGGACTGGGAGCCATCCAGGCTGGGTTTCCCTGGGGACACTGTGGAGACACAGGTCCAGCTCCCAGCGCCAGGGCGGTGATCGGGCAGGCATCCCCTGCCAGACCGTGGACACAGACCAGACAAGAGCCATGAGGGCGTCTGCTGGAATAAGCAAGGTTCCCGTGTGAGGGACGCCGGTCATGGATCATCCAGGCGCTAGGCCGCCCACCAGGTAAAGAAGAAGCAACCCATGAAAGGCACACTGTGAACCCAGGTCCGGCTCCCTCCACTGCCTGCTGAGGCAGGAGTTGCCCAATGCTCTGCGCTGGACCCCAGCGTAGCCAGGGCTCTCAAAACACTCACAGAGTCCACACCAGAAGTGAGAAAGGACCCGCACACATCGAGAGACAGTGTCCTGTTAGTATTTTCTTTAATGGGCTTGTAGTTCCCAGTCTTTCCTGCTCTGATATTATGATGAAAAGATTATAATTTCTATGTAAAAATAAATGGCTTATACAAAAACAAAATTTTAGTAAGACACAAGGCAGCTTCAGGACTCTCCACCCACGGGCCGCCATGGGGAAATGTGAGTGTGTTTTGCCTGACAGCCGCCCTCCCCTTCCCGTCCCCCTCAGGGATCCTCTGCTTTCCCGAGCTGCAGCCCTGGGACCTGGGAGAGGTTTGTCCCAGGTGTCAACTCTAACTGAGGGTGACAGGATTGTGGTTCTTGCAGGGACAGCTTGTGAGGGTGGCTCTGTGCTTCTTAACATCTGTGGCAAAGACCAACCAGTTGCCTGTTTAAAATGTTCAAGCTGCCTCAGCTGACACTGTTGGTCTAAACTCTGCCCCTCATCAATGAGAACGTAACATCTGGGTGTTGCCACAATGTGGCTGCAGAAGGTTCTACGTCTCATTCTCGGCTGGAACGCTGCTCTGCTCATAGATCCACAGGCCCCACCTTTAACGGCCCTGGTGAAGCACTGCCAGAGGCAGCCCCACCCCTCCCTGCAGAAAACTCCTCTCCCGTTCGTTTCCGAATAGCCAGGGCGAGGGTTTCGGCAGAGGCAGAGGTCACGCCACAGATCCACACCTCTCTGCACGGTCTCTCGATGGCACAGACATTTCTGCAGCTCTGTGGGTGACGCAGCCTCAACCTACCAGAAGTGCAGCCCTGGGCATCTGTCCAGCTGGTGGTCAGCTCTCAGCCACCACAGGGACAGCTGTGGCCGGAGCACCATCGCGCCTGGGCTTTCCAAGCACTTTCCTATGTCTACTTGGAGAGTGTGTACTCTTAGTAAATCTGCAGTCTCTCAAACCAAGGAAAAGTAAAGGTCCGACTTATAAAACACCAAAATACTCCACATATTTTCCCTCTTGTCTGATGATTCCTCGCCACTTACCTAAACCACACCATGTCCAAGCCTACATCTGGCTCCATCTACATCACCTCTAATTTTAATTTGGGGGACTGGTCTCTGAGTGGGTATTTCTGGGGTTCAAGCCCTGCTGAGAGCAAGGCCTTAACAAACGGGGAGCGGTCCTCGTACCAGCAATGACACGCTCCACGGCATACTCGAAGTTGAAGGTGTGGACGGATGTGTGCCCCTCCCTTGCGGCATGCAGCGCGGCCTCGTTACAGATGTTGGCGATATCAGCACCTGTCAACACAAAGGTGGGGTGGAGGAAAACAGGGTGGGCATTAGCGCTATCAGGGTTTTAAGAAGGAAAGTGGCCAGGTGTGGTGGCTCACGCCTGTAATCCCGGCACTCTGGGAGGCTGAGGCGGGAGGATCACTTGAGGCTGGGAGTTTGAGACCAACCTGAGCGAGAGCCCATCTCTACAAAAAATACAAAACCTGGCTGGGTGTGGTAGGGTGAGCCTGCCATGCCAGCTCCTCAGGAGGCTGAGGCGGGAGGAATTTGGGGCCAGCCTGGGCTGTATAGTGAGACCCCATCTCAAAAAAAAAGTCATTGGGAGGCCAGGCGCGGTGGCTCATGCCTGTAATCCTAGCTCTCTGGGAGGCCGAGGCGGGTGGATTGTTTGAGCTCAGGAGTTCGAAACCAGCCTGAGCAAGAGTGAGACCCCGTCTCTACTAAAAAAATAGAAAGAAATTAATTAGACAACTAAAAATACATAGAAACAAATTAGGTGGGCATGGTGGCGCATGCCTGTAGTCCCAGCTACTCGGGAGGCTGAGGCAGAAGGATCGCTTGAGCCCAGGAGTCTGAGGTTGCTGTGAGCTAGGATGACGCCACGGCACTCTAGCCCGGGCAACACAGTGAGACTCTGTCTAAAAAAAAAAAAAAAAAAGTCATTGGGAAGTGGAGGTCGGGCGGTAGCTCCTTGCACCGTGTCAGACTAAAGCCATCGCGGACGTGAGCTGCCGAGGTCTGCCCCCTGCCTGGGCGTGCTTCTCCACACCCGCTCGGGTTTCCTGCCACCTATTTCACATGAGCATCGACAGGCGAGAGATTAAAGGGCCTCTAGCAGCCACAAGATTCTAGTTAAAGACCTTAAAAAACAACCAAAAGGGAAGATGCGATGTCATAATAGAAGGGATTTTTATTTACATTAACCTTTAAACTGGGAGCCGCACAGAAACAGCTCTTGACGTGTGACGTCTTTCTACTGACTCGAGGCTGAGACTGGCGGGGTGGGGGAGGGAAGCTGAGCCGGCAGCACCTGGTGCAGGTGCGAGACCCGTGGTCTGAATGGGAGAGGCCCCGAGTGACACTCCACACGATGTGGGCAGATGGCACATGATGCCCGGAAACGAGAACCACTGGGACACAGTGGGGGCCGCTGCTGGGGACGCAGACGTCACCACTACTGTCCCCACAGTCAGCACAGAACACAGAACCGCTGCGGTTTCCCAGCACCGAGAGGACGCGGCAGGGTCTGGGCCTCCTGCTGCTTCCTATACCCCACGTGCAGTCTGGTCCCAGCCAGCTCGTACTGATCAGGGCACCCCTGAGATGAGGGGCAGCGCTGCCCAGTAGGAAGGCCCGATACCTGCCTGCAGGTGAGACCACCTGCCCTCAAACTGGTGCTGCGCAGGCTGCAGGCCAAAAACATACCACTGAATCCAGGCGTCAGCTCCGCCAGACGCTGGGAGTAGAAGGTGCTGGCCTGGGTCAGCTTCAGGCTCTTCAGGTGCTGCTCGAAAATCTCACGCCTCTCCTGCCGGAAAGAGGGAGGAGGACGCAAGGTTGGGTTGGAACAGGTATCACGGAAGGCACTGTGTGCACATGTCTGTGCAGAGTGGCAACCCCATGTGTCCACCGCGCAGATGAGACCTGAGTTTTTTTTTTTCCTTTTTTTGAGACAGAGTCTCGCTCTGTTGCCCGGGCTACGGTGCTGTGGCGTTAGCCTAGCTCACAGCAACCTCGAACTCCTGGGCTCAAGCGATCCTCCTGCCTCAGCCTCCAGAGTAGCTGGGACTATAAACATGTGCCACCATGCCGAGCTAATTTTTTCTATTTTTAGTTGCTTGGCTGATTTTTTTCTATTTTTAGTAGAGACGGGGTCTTGCTCTTGCTCAGATTGGTCTTGAACTCCTGAGCTTAAGCAATCCTCCCACAGTGCTAGGATTACAGGCGTGAGACACCGCACCCGGCTGAGACCTGAGTTCATAAGTGACAGTTCCTCACCATCAGTCACGACCCATGGCCGGGGAAACCAATTCAGAGAGCTGCAAGCAGTATTTTAAAAATGAAAATGAACGAAATAAATAAATAAATGAAAACGAAGCGCATCGCACACAGCTAGGGTTTACTTTGCAAAATGTTTGATTCCCATGCACACTACATGTTCTAGATCTTGACGCGAAACACTTCCCACATGGTAAACAAGACAGCCAGCCTCCCAGAGACGCAGCACCCGTAGTCTCAGAGGGAAGGGCTCCTGCTCTGCTCTCACCCTCCACCCCACAGAAGCCACGCCTGCCCCAACCAGCTGCCCTCGGGTCCTCGCTCTCACCCCTTCCTCCATGAGCTGAATTCCTGCTCCCTCAGGGCCACAGTGAAGGCCCTTCGGCCAGGAGGTGAGACGCACAGCCAGAGGCCTGAGACAGAGGAGGATGCGGGGTGAGAGGCCCCAGGCCACGGGACTTCTACCCACCCCACTTCCAGGGCAGCTGCACAGTCCACAGTCCCACAGCCAAGCAAATCCTTGAGAGAGTTAACACGCGGGTTCTGCAGCTGCCCACAGGCTCCAGACACACGGGATTAGACACCATCCAAGAAGAAAGGGATTTCTTACTACTTTTCCTCCTGGATTTGGTTTCAAAGAATTTGCTATAAAACTCAACCAAGGCCAGCACATTCAACCCCAAATGTTTAAGGATAAAAGAAAAAACAACAGTGGGTGAACAAGTAGCAAAACCAACAAAGAGCAAAGAGTTCCAGAAAGTGGAAGGCAGCACCAGGGGGGCCCGCAGCAGGCGTCACGCCACTACCGCGTCCTGCAGGCCAGATACCTGCACAACCAGAGCAAGGCCGGCCCTGGCAGGCCACGTGCCCAGGCCATGCTGGCCAGTCCTGACCCCTTCATGGTCTCGGGGGAAACTCCACCGAGCCTCGGCTCTGACCTGCAGGGTGGGAAGGTCAATGAAGACGTGTCGGTCAAGCCGGCCTGGCCTCATCAGAGCGTTGTCCAAAATGTCGGCTCGATTGGTGGACGCCAGGACGATGACGTGGTCTGTGGTGCCCATGCCTGAGGGTACAGAGCAGACGCGGTGGCCTTAGGGGGGCATCCCTGACACAGCAGATCTCCCCTGCGCACTACCCTGTTAGGACATGGGAGGGAAAGGCCTCTCCCGAGGCCCAGTGAGAAAGGAGCACGTGCGTCCTTCTGAACCGGGGCAGTGGCCTGACTTCCTTGGGAGCTTCCAACCAAAACCACCAGGAAGAACAGTGTTCCCTGTTTCAGCAACTGAAAAGAGCGACGGCTCCCCCAGGTGTCTGCTGAGGCAGAACCGACCACATCTCTGGGGGGGATCAGGCGTCCAATGGTGCCCCCGGGAGCTACCCTCACCCGCCCTTCTCCCTGGGCCAGGGTTGTTACTACTGGACACTGTAACACTGTGACACCTGGTCTTAGGGCCCGGGTGTTAGGCCCAGTTCTCACCTGAGAATTCTGCAGTGAGTTCAGAAACTAGCACTGGACACTGATTTGAATAAATCAACTGCAAAAAAGACATTTATGAAGCAACCAGGGAAACCTGAGCCTAAGTAGGTGTCAAATGCCATTACGAACTTTCAGGCCCGGCGCGGTGACTCACACCTGTAATCCTAGCACTCTGGGAGGCCGAGGCAGCTGGATGGATCACTTGAGGTCAGGAGTTTGACACCAGCCTGAGCAAGAGTGAAACCCTGTCTCTACCAAAAATAGAAAAGTTAGCAGGACATGGTGGTGCTCGCCTGTAGTCCCAGCTACTCGGGAGGCTGAGGCAGGAGGATCGCTTGAGCCCAGGAGTTTGAGGCTGCAGTGAACTAGGCTGACGCCCCTGCACTCAACTCTGGGCGATAGAGCGAGACTTTGCCTCAAAAAAAAAAAAAAAAAAAGCCAGACGTCAACCCCGCTCTCATCCCCAGGGCCTGAGACCCGCTGGGTAGCTGGCAGTGAAAACTTCACACCACCTCTGCCACCTGAGAGGACAGAGGGTGGGAACAGCAGCTTCGGTGTGTGGGCCATCGGAGAGTGCTCAAGGGGCCACTCCAAACAGAAACACTGTGCCAGCGCACTCTCCCTCACCCGTAGGCCGTGCGCGGTGCCAGCGCACCCTCTCTCACCCAAGCCCTGAGTCCCACTCCGCAGCCCCGTCTGGCAGCCCAGACTCGCTATCTGCCCTGGCCCGGGACTGGCGGAGGCTCACCCAGCGCTCCCTAAGTTGCTCTTATCACGGCATTACCAACAGGCCTTCAATGAGGAACAGGCGGGAGTGGGCCACCTCTGCCCAAAGCGGGTGGGGAGTGTTGGTGCTTCTCACCGTGCCAAGCACCAGGACGGCAGCAAACCCCACCCAGAGCAGCTGTTCTCACCAGAGTGCACACTTCTGACCCCAGGCCCCCCAGGTGGGGCCAAAAAGCAGCTCCCCACGGAGGCCAATGCTGCTGGTCTGGAGAACACAGCAAGAACCACCAGCGTACGCCAGCGTGCTCGAGCCCGGCACATGCTGGAGCCACTGGGGCCACCCGGGGAACCAGGGCCTGGGCTCCCAAGGTGTCACTCTGCCCTCCCACGCTGGGCTACCTGGACACGAGAAAGCCCACGGCAAACACTACTGAAGGCTGTTTATTACTTAAAATTAAAGAAAAAAGAGTAACAGCACAAAATGTTCACAACAGCCTTTCTCATGTTTGACTTCCACTGTTCAGGGATAACTCTCCATACACTGTCAGAGTTCGCATTACGCCACGGCTGTTTCCTTTGGAGCTGGGACTGGGATGTCCATCGCAGAGGAACATTCCTGAGCAAAGCCCCCTTCTGCTGATGACCCTGTGGGCAGGGAACCAGGCTGGACCGGGCCCTTCCCACAGGGGCCTCGCGTCCTACAGGGACGAGTGCCTGGGCTGACGCCTGACCTACAATGCCGGGCTTTTTCTTTGCCTTGGTGAGTTTTCCCACGACTGACATAGCATCCGCTCCATCCTCTGCACAATGAACAGAGCGCTCCGCCCCGAGGAAGCACAAAGGCACATCTGAGGGGCTAAGAATGCACAACTGTGTCTGCATAAAGGGGCTTGTTTGGTGCCGGCCCAGCTCAACAAGAGGCCCTCAGTTAGCAGATTCTCAAGCCTGAGCAAACCCAGAGGCGGAAGCAACTATTTTTAGGGTAATATAGACAGATTCGGCTCTGAAAAAAATGTCACTGGATAAATGCTTCCTGGTGGGCTCAAGTCTGCCCAAGAAGGTGGTCTCTATTTTCAGTGCAAAAAGTAACACGAGTGCAGAGCACAGGCTCCGCTCCCAGGGCCCTGTGTGTTCAGGGAGGCAAGAGCCACGTGGGACAGTCTCCTACCGAGTTTCCTTTGCTGTCACCTGCAACGATGTCTGCTCAGCACACAGAAGCGCAGCATGGCGGGATGGCGGTGTGTGGTTTAACCTCACCCACCCTCACCTCACAAACCACAGCTCAGTCGAGAGGGGCCTGGCGTGAAGCCACGCAGCGTTCCTCTGCACGTCCACGCGTGCCTGTGTGTGTGGCTCTCACAGAGCATCCAGGGGAGCCCAAGACACATGTGGAAATCACCCCACTTTCATCATCAGTGAGGCTTGAGGACTAGTCACTGGTGGACCAGTCATTTGATGACTTTCAAAAGGCCACGCTCACCTCTTGACCACGAGCATCACAAGAAGTTATTCATTCCTTAAAGAAACAACCAGAAGCTACAGGTACAACCTGGCCCTTGTGGCTGCAGAGCACGTCTGGTGCGCGGTGCTGGTCTTTTCTGCGCTGCTCTTGCTCCACAGCCCAGGTGGCTACCGTGAAGCACTGTGAGCTCTTTCACCGGAGCACATTCATAAACCTGGGGCTTCCTGATGAGCACCGTCCACAGACTTCCGTGCGTTACACTATGCAGCCGCCACTTCACGCAACTTGCCAATGGTCACGAGACCCTTGTGGCCAGAGCCCAAGGTGAGATCTCTTTAAGACTCCAAAATTACCCACTTGTCCTTGGGTAACTTCCAAAAGCAACAGTCAAGGCCACACACCACCTAAGAGACGATTTAAAGATGCTCAAAAGAAAAGCAATACAATATGGTCAAAGACTCCACCAGGTATCTTTTTTAAATGTATTAATAACCATCGTTTCAACAGCAGGTCCAGCTCCTCTGTCGCCAGGCAGAGCTGAGGCACAGCCACGCTCCCTCAGGAGAGGGTGTGAGTGCACGGCCGGAATTCCCGACAGCCCTGGAGGTCACCTGGAGGGTCCTCTCAGAGGGTCCGTGGAAGACCCATCTCTGAGCGAGTGTCTCCCGACAGTGACACATCAGCACTTGAACCACTCACCCACATCCCTGAGGACACTTAGCGCTCTGAAAACTTTACTCCCCTACATGTGCAAGGTGGTTGTTTGGACCTCAGTAGCTCACGCCATCATTCCTGAACATGCGTGCTGATGGATGGCTGGACTACCGAGACAGGAAGTAGGGGCGGGCAGCTCCAGATGTGACCCATTCTTCTCAGGGCACCTGAATAATGCAGCTTTTCCCTGATGTCACCGAGCATTTCCCTTTGGCTTTAAATGGGCAGAGCTCTTAGAGGTTACAGAACACGCCCCCCGCAGCCACCCCACACTCCCCGGCATCAGTCCACCTGGCTTCACGGCACAGAGCGGCAGACGGTGGGTCTGAGCACCCAGATGAGACATGAGCTGAGAAAGGTCCAGCCCCGTGGCAGAGCTCACCCTGCGGACGAGACACACAGATGTCGCGTCACCTCTGTTCCTGCAGAATGCACAGCCGAGGACACACCACAGCCTCACAGAGAGGATGCTCCTCATGGGACAAGCACTGTGGTCACCAAGACAAAGACTGAGAAAGGAGCCAGGATGGAGGAGACAAGACGCAGGGGTGGAGGAGGCCTGGTCACCGATGCCACCGCCAGGCCCTGACCGGGCCCTGACCGGAGCGGAGTGTTCACCTCACGGCAGCCTTCGGGAGCTGGGGGCAGCCATCAGGGAACACTGTGACTACTTCTGCAACGCTTTTGTAAGTACAAAATTATTTCAGAACGAAAGGTTGAAATGAATTTTCACCCTTAGTCACGTACAATCGAAACTCTGCTGTATATACGCCAACAGACACACTCTTCCAAACAGGAGGCGACATTTAAAAGAGGAAAATAGATAACACATGCTTTTTTGGAACCAAAACTGCTTTGAAAGAAAAGTGTTTCCATAATCTACAATACCTACAATGTAACTAGAATTCTGATTAAAGAAAAGCTAAGAATGGATCTTACAAAGCAGAACTCTAAGAGATGTTTCTACGCGTGCTCAGAGCGGCATGACTCACAATGGCCTCAGTGTCTGTCGACGGGTGAATGGATTAACAAAATGCCGTCCGCACGCACAATGGGATGTTATTCAGCCTTAAAAAGGAAGGAAATTCTGACACATGGTACCACATGGATGAACCTTGAGGCTATCCCTCTCAACAGTGAAAGAGGCAGACACAGAAGGACAAGCACTGTATAATTCCACTCATATGAGGTCCCTGGAGTCGCCAATCCAGAGACAGAAAGTAGAATGGGGCCAGGCGTGGTGGCTCACGCCTGTAATCCTAGCACTATGGGAGGCCGAGCCAGGAGGATCATTTGAGCTCCGGAGTTCGAGACCAGCCTGAGCAAGAGCGAGACCCCGTCTCCACCAAAAATAGAAAGAAATTAATTGGACAGCTAAAAATATATAGAAAAAATTAGCCGGGCATGGTGGCGCATGCCTATAGTCCCAGCTACCCAGGAGGCTGAGGCAGGAGGATCGCTTGAGCCCAGGAGTTTGAGGTTACTGTGAGCTAGGCTGACGCCACGGCACTCTAGTCCAGGCAACAGAGTGAGACTCTGTCTCAAAAACACAATTAAAAAAAAAAAAAAAAAAAAGAAAGTAGAACGGAGGCCAGGTGTGGTGGCTCACGCCTGTAATCCCAGCACTTAGGGGCCAAGGAGGGACAATGGCTTGAGGCCAGGAGTTCGAGACCAGTCTGGGCAACAGAGCAAGACCTCATCTCTACTCTACAAAAAATTAAAACACAGAAAATAGAATTTTTAAAAAAGTAGAATACAGGTTGCAAGGGTCTGGGGGAGGGGGAATGGGAAGTTATTGTTTAGTGATATTCATGATATTATACCATGATATTCATGCAAAGAAAATGTATCTTGCAAAAGTAGCTCAAACGACGAACAATTCCGTGTCACCTTTGTTGGGTCAGCTCCATTAAAAAGAAAAAGAAACTGTGGAAGCCTGACCGGAGGTCACTGCCGGGGACTGACCACTGCGGGGCGGGACGCGGGGCACTGACCGTCCATCTCCACCAGAAGCTGGTTGAGTGTCTGCTCCTCCTCCGTGTTGGAGAAGCCGGACATGGCGGTGGCACGCCTCTTGCCCACAGCGTCGATCTCATCGATGTACACGATGCAGGGGGCCCGGGCCCGCGCCTCCTTGAAGAGGCTCCGCACACGAGCAGCACCAAGGCCTGTGTGGACACAGAAAGTACCAGGAAATGGATGGACAACAGAAAACAAATCCTTTCCTGTGCTGGGGCCAGGCCCAGCTACACCCAAGGATGACAAAACCCACACAGACCTCCTCCCCTGCACCCAAACCAACAACAGTCGCTCCTGCTGGGGCCTCTTCAGCGGTCCTGGCCTCCCCTGGCTACCAGTGTGTGTGGCTTCAAAGCATATCACCCCCATTCACCAGACCCAGCACTTCCTCTAACTCAGGCTCCCGCTTCCCTCCTCCATGCCTCCTGCTCCTCTCGATTCCGGCGCCTGAGGACGGGCACTCGGAAGGAGAGCCTGTCCCAGACAAGGTCAGCTGAGCCTGTCCACGGCCCCACCAGCACCCACCTCCGATGACCTCCACGAACTCCGGGCCGGCCATCGCCAAGAAGGGCACCTGGGCCTCTGTGGCCACCGCCTTGGCCAGCAGCGTCTTCCCACAGCCGGGGGGTCCGAGCAGCAGCGCACCCTTCGGAACCTTGGCGCCAAGCTGCAGGAAGCGCTCCGGGCTCTAGACAGCAGGAGATAGCACGAGGCTGACCACTCGGGTTTCAGAGAATGTTTAAGAGGGAACAAGAAGGGCAGCTACAGCTCACGCGGTTCTGGGAAAGGCAAAGAGCCGTGCTCAGTGTCCCCACAGGGCGGGGAGGTCACTACTCAACACTCAACATCTAATCAATGGAATTCCCGTTCCCAAGGTGGCTTCCTTCTGGGAGAGAAAGGTTGCTGGTGGCACATCTCCCTCCCGCTCAACATGAGGCTCTCACCTTCAGATAATCCACAAACTCTCGGACTTCCAGTTTGGCTTCATGCATCCCTGCCACGTCTTTGAAGCTGACTCCTTTGCCTGTCTTCCCATCCACAATCGTGAAACGAGCCATTCTGAGCTGATTCTGTACGGAAAGACACAGCATAAGCAGCTACGCGCTCCGGGCAAAGTAAGGGGACCCGCTGGCAGCTGGACGCTGGAGGCTCAGCCCCTGGCATCTCAGCCTGACTACAATCCCACTGCCCTCTGGCTCCATCCTGGGGAAGCCCCACACCCCACCCTAGTCAGACAGGGCTCACAGGCCGCTCTGCAGACACACAGGGAAAGGTTAGTTTTACATCATTAATTGGTAAGAAAGTTATCTAGCGATTGCTTTAAAAAAATCCTCCCACACCACAGGGAGGACAGTAAACTGTCCTACTCCATATGATTTTCCCCACTACTGTGTAATTTCTTTTTCTGACTGTGAAAATAATACGGTGATAATCAGCGCTGGGGAGTCTCGGTGGAAACGTTAATTGGTAACATTCCTGGAGAGCTGCGGGCAAGGCAGGAAAAGCTCCTCGCACGTGCACGTCCTTCGACCAGACCCCGCTCTCAGGAAGACACACCGCGCAGACAGGCAGAAGATGCGTGTGCGTGGAATTCATCCCGGTGTCATTTAAATACATCAAAAATAGGCAAAAATTATGAAACTTGTTGAATAAAACATGGTACAGCCCCACCATGAAATACCATGGTGCCATTAAAAATAATAGTGTCAGTCTTTAGCTAGACAAAGAAACATGATCCTAGTGTGAGTGGAAACAACGGGTGACGCTCTGCAGCTGTGCCCCAGCCCCTCCCAGAGGGGGAGCAGGGACCACCTAGCTGACGTGTCCACCACCCTGGCCCAACCCCAGCAGAGGGAAGCTGCGGAGGGGCAATGCGCTTCACAGTAAAGGTCACCATGACGGGAGACTGCTGAAGCGTACTAAGGTTGTTCCTTTAAAGGCAACCTTTAAAATTCCTCAGCTTCTTAGCCGGTAGAGAAACCAAGGGAAAAAAGTCATTCCCAGCCACTTACTGAAAACTGTAGAATAAACTACCCTATAAACTCACTTGGCTCAGCCACTCGGAAGTCAGGAGAGAGGGGCCCTTTGTCCACACTGGTCACTATATACCCTTCAGCCAGCCAATCAGAAGGAACCGTGAGCTGCCGCATTATGGCTTCAGGCTGGTCTTTGCAAGAGGTTAATTGTCACTACATACTTATTCTGTAGTTCATGGGAAAAGCTTTCAGCAAACGGAAACACACAAAAGCCCTGAGACTGCAAGTTCAGCAAAGTCTGATTTGCACAACTTACAAAAGCACTGAATCCACCTTCCCTTCCGGTCATGCCAGTCAGACGGAAAACATACCACAGGATGGCCAGGCCCACTGCCGTCATCCCCAGGGCATAGAGTGCGCTGCGGGAGAGAGAGAGGCCGTCACAGGCTCAGAAGTCGCAGCCTGACATACACACCTTACAAGAACAATCGCTGACGATGGTTCGAAGATGAGAAGGACAAACCCTAAGTCTGAGACTGATGTGTGGAACAGAATGGTTGTGAAATGGGTTCTCTCGCCCAGTTCTCACGGATCATCCTCTTCCACAAGGTTTCCCGAGGGATCGGACTAAGTGTGCAACAGCTGAGGATGCCTGTTTATCCTACACCCTTGTGACAGTGACCAGCAAGAGCAGGTTTCTGTACATTCGGTATATTTTCATCAGTAGGCTATCAGCTTCCATTAGCAAGGCAAACAAGCCTGGCAGCACCAAAGCCAATCCCAGGACTTCGGTGCTCAGCATGAAGGGGGCTGCCCCGCACCTCCCTGTGCCGTCCGTCATTTTCCTAAAATAAAATCGGCAGTGTGCCGAGCTTTCAGGACTCACTGGGTTGCAGAACCGAGAGGCACATCACTGTAGTCAATGGCATTCTGCATCTTACCAGGTTACGAGTCGCCAAGAAACCTCTCTCTGCACGGGGACCAGTCACCGTGGTGCCAGCAAAGCTGGGAAAGGATCGTGGCAAATGTGCTCACTCCTAAGGGCCTGCCGAGGTCTGTGACCCTCGCCCGACAACTCCCCCTGCATCTGTCTCTCTCGACATTGAAGCAAGAGTGTCTATTTCTACCCTTTCTGCTGTGCTTGTCTGTAGAAGACAGCAAGCCCGCAATGAGCCCAATTCAGAAATGCCAGATGACTAAAGAAAGCGACTGAACAACTTGCAGGCAGTCGGCCTCCCCATCTGTGGGCTCAACCACGCACAGACTGGAAATATTTGGGGGAAAAAATTAAATCTGTCCTGAACATGTACAGATTTTTCTGTCATCATTCCCTAAACAACGCAGCATAACAACTATTGACATTGTATGAGATACTATAAGTAAATCTAGAAATGATGTGAAGTACACAGGAGGATGTTCTCAGGTTATATGCGAATGCTACATTTCACATCAGGGACCCGGGCTTCCTCGGGTATCGGCGCCCTCCCCGACACTGAAGGGTGACTTCACGGCCCAATTTCCCAGCACTGCGTCCTTCATTCCTGCACTTGCTCAACCCTCCCACAAGGGATTCTAGCAAACTGTAGGCAAAGACAGTTTGAGACTTCTGTTTGTGACTTGCTTCTCACATCGCAGGGCCAAGCCGTGTTTAGTTCAAGAGTCCACAAGAGTGACCAGCATACTTCCCAAAGAATCCCGTGCGCTTGTAGGAAACCGGGATCCTGTCCTTGCCATCGATGTTCAGCTCGTCTTCAGCTGCTCGAAGCTTCTCTTCAAATTTGTCGATATTTGCAACCTGCATTCGGTACATCAAGGCCAGCCTCTGGGGCAGAAGCAGAGGGGACAGTGAGAGAGTTGGCAGGACAGACTGTGCACGCCACAGTGAACAGAGAATGGGGCCCGACACATGCTGAACAGACAGCTTTAGGGTTCTGAAGAGGATGTCATTCAGAAACTAAAGAGGATCAACTTACAATTGTCCACCTTAAGACTGTTCAACTTTACAGTGGTGCTAAACCAACACGCATTCAGTTCACTTCTTGACACAACAGGGCTACCTCTGGACAAACCTATTGGAACTTGAAAATAAACTTTTTGCCGGGCGCGGTGGCTCACGCCTGTAATCCTAGCACTCTGGGAGGCCGAGGCGGGCGGATCGTCCTGAGTTCAGGAGTTCGAGACCAGCCTGAGCAAGAGCGAGACCCCGTCTCTACCAATAATAGAAAGAAATTAATTGGACAGCTAAAAATATATATAGAAAAAATTAGCCGGGCATGGTGGCGCATGCCTGTAGT